>JAQIUQ010001898.1:0-67500 GCA_030378365.1 Hybognathus amarus | reverse complement strand
TATGACAACATGATGATGAGTGATATATTATATATATATATATATATATATATATATATATATATATATATATGTAATCAATGTGGAGCAACAAATCTTAGAAGTATTAGTTAGAAAGAATTGAATGTTATAAACAAATCAGTATGGTTACCACCAAATGCCACTGTCTTGTAGCAAAAGTGTTTATGAAAATTATAGCTGTATCATTTCAAACTATCATGCTAAAGTGGATGCCAAACAAACTTAACCAATTTTGTAAAAATAAATAAATAAATAAAGTATGTATGTATGTATGTATGCATGCATGTATGTATATATATATATATATATATATGTATGTATATATATATATATGTTTGTTTCAGTTTAGTATTTCAATTTATTAATAGATTTAAAAGCAGCCATGGTTTTAAAGCATCATGTCTAAGCTGAAGCCTGTAGGGAAAAAAGGCAGATAAGCAGCAGTTGATTGAGCTGGTATGATGGGCATCCAACCCCAATTACCCCCACGACACCAGCAACGGCAACAGGGCTGGTGGTCTGCCATCACAGGTTGCCCCAACAGAGCAGGACAGCAGCCTGTCTCTTCTCCATTAGACATCTTAAACCCCTCTAATGTCCCATAATGGCAGAAAATTGTCCAATTAAATGCACCTACTGCACTCTGTGCCTCTATCACACACGTATGGATGCAGACATAAAGAGGATCTTATAGTGGTGTAAGTAGAGAGTGGTTATCTCAAAATGTGCTTTGATGGCATGACACAAGGATGTAGAAAATGACACCTATTAATTCTTGCGATTTTACAGCGAAACATCTTACAAAAGTAAACACTGCTACTTGCTCTATTCATCAAAAAATATACAAATATTTTAAAAAAGTGAATGTGTTCTTGCTTTTCTCCTTTGCTCTGTGATCTGTAGTGTCGGAGTGGAGGACAACAGCATGAGCAGAGAAGTGTGGCGAAGGTGAAACTCACTCTGAGCCTGGAGCATGTGCAGCACTGCTGGTAGAGGGTTGCATTCATCTCTGTTCTGTCATTCTGTCCCTTCAGGGTTTGGACTGATCCTTGTTCACACAAGCTCCCTAGAGCTTTGAGGTAGGTTGAGACCTGGCAAGAGACATGGAAAAAAAATAAATAAATAAAAAAAAAACTTAATTATTTAAGTTGACCTCTTATTGAAGGTTATATTGTTTCATGTGATGAATGCGGACTTCTGCGAAGCCGAAATGTGCTGCAAATAAAACTGTAGCCATTATAAATGTACTTGTCTTTGTTATTAAATATGCACACAAGATAAAACCCACAATTTTTTGCAAGCAGAGTGGTTTCAGGGCTGAGGACCAGGCCCCTGCTGCAGCAGATGTTTCTGTAAATGGCGTCGGCAGTAAACATCCGGAGCCTTGTGGAGCGAATGGCTGGAATCACTTCCTTCAGCACGTCACAGTGAAGGTCTAAGTGAGGAGACAGGAAGGTACTTACAGCCATTAAGCTATTTAAACCTTTAATGTAAATTCTCAATGGATATACGACAACTGGTGAAGAATCCCTTTTGCTATATACACTTACCGGCCACTTTATTAGGTACACCTGTTCAAATGTTCATCTAATCGCATGGCAGAAACTCAATGTATTTACCAGCATGTTTATGGTCAAAAAACAACCTGCTGAAGTTCGGAGCATCAGAATGGGTGAGAGAAGGTGATTAAGTGACTTTGAAAGTGCCATGGTTGTTTGTTCCAGACGGGCTGGTCTGAGTATTTCAGAAACTGCTGATCTACTGTGATTTTCATGCACAACCATCTCTAGGGTTTACAGAAAATGGTCTGAATGGAGAATAGAGAAAAAAAAGACAAGATATCCAGTGAGGGGCAGTTCTGTAGGCGAAAGCGCCTTGTTGATGCCAGAGGTCAGAGGAGAATGGCCAGACTGGTTTGAGCTGATAGAATAGAAAGGCAACAGCCACTCAAATAACCACTCATTCCAACCCAGGTCTGCAGAAGAGCATTCTCTGAACACACAACACAACAAACCTTGAAGCACATGGGCTACTACAGCAGAAGAACACACCGAACACACACTCCTGTCAGATAAGAACAGCAAACTGAGACTACAACTCACACCAAAATTACACAAAAGAAGGATTTGAAAAACGTTGCCTGGACTGATGAGTCTCAATTTCTGCTCCAACATTCAGATGTTAGTGATGTTGAGGAATTTTTTTCCACTGGTTAACCTATGACAACACCGGTAAAACTGGTATCACCAGTTGGTACCACCTTGCTTTGAAATCTGAATTGCCGAATTTGGCGAATTTCGCTTGAATGGTGGGTTCATGAAAAACACAACAACAAACTCACTTACAGTCTATTAATCATAGATCTTTTATTAAAAAAGGCTTTATTAACATAACAAATAAGCACCATGCTGATAACCTAAATCTGACTCCTGCTGCTGATCTGTGCTGCGACTCGTTGGGCTCACGCTGAATTGAACAGCGTTTAGTTTTTAATTGTAGTGTCTGTTCTCTAACTGAACTTTCCAACACCCTATTGAATCTATCCCATGACGAATTAAGGTAGTTTTTAAGGCAAAAAGGGGTACTAGCAAGGTATACCTAATAAAGTGGCCAGAGAGTGTATATTTATTTTAAAAAAAAAGGGATTCACCAGTTTCTCACTGCACTATGGGATACCTTGGCACAGTATGGCAATGTGCTCAGCCAGGTCTTTAAAGCCTTTCTCCACCAGACTGCTGTTGAGTGGCCTGTGTTCCTGAGCCCAGAACTCCACCACTACACACAGAATCTCCTGCAGAGTGACCGACATCCCCAGCCTCCACTCCTACACACAAACACACAGTAGCCCGCAAAGCCTGATGAAGCATCTAGAAAGGACATGTCTCGACAAAATGTTAATATTCAATGTGGAAATCTCTTGGCATACTATGGTCAATATGAAAAAAATTTAGTATAAGCTGGAAAATTCACTTGTTGCATCATATTGTTGTGATCTACAGTAAGCACAAATTAATGCATATATCTTGCATTTGTCTCTCGATCTAAAATAAGGAGATTTCAATAAAATATCGTGATCGTGGCTCGCATTCAAGGCTCGTATACTTCCCATATTCGTAACATAACCGTTTAATGACGGTGTTCAACTATAACCATCAGTCTCATGGTATAATCGTCACACCCCTACCCACCACTAGGGTTGGGTATCGTTTGAATTTAAACGATTCTGATTCCGATTCCTTGTTTCGATTTCGGTTCCTAACGATTCCCGATTCCGATTCTTTTAAGAGGCAGGGTCAAAAAAGTTTAGCTAACCTTGCTAACCAACGGTCTTTCTGGAGGAAATACTCCTTTTTGAAGGAAATACTCCTTCCGTCACAAATACTCCTTTTGTCACAAATTTTGCATTTTGCAGAGATTTCGTTATTTTTTAGAAAAGTGAAGCCACACTTTGGACCGCCGACGTAAGCTACTCATGTTCGACTCGCACGTTTATGCCAGCACTTCCGGTAGACACTTCTTAGTTGGTGTTCAGCGGTTTCTTCTTCCGGTCGGCGGACTGTGAATATCGAAACTAGGAATCAAAATTTTAACTTTTTGAGCAATTACGGGAAAAATGAAAAGTTAGTCCCGGTTCCAATCGATACTCGATACCCAACCCTACCCACCACAAAAGATATATATATATATATCATAGTACATGCATTTTATGTGCTTTTATAACATTTCATTATTTCCTATATTTTATGTACTATGATAGACTATCATTATCACACAGTTGACAAAAAGTCTCCTACCTGAGTGGAGTTGAAAGCACACAGTACAGTCTTAATCAGCAGCATGCTAAGCTGCTGAACTGCCCTGGAGGTCAGAGTTGACTTCTCCCAAATATTCCAAAAGGTGCTGTATGAGAACAGATGCTCGAATGCTTCCGGGTGACCTCCTGCACAGAGTAAGACAGGGTTACTGCCACATATATTAATACATAGATACAGTAGCTATGGATACATTGACAGATCTGTTATATTGAAATCATCAACATTTCTGTTTTAGGGTTAACATAATACAGTTTATGTGGTTTTAAAAAGGTTATCTATTGAATATACAATATATGGTCATGTACAATATACAGTGACAGACATGTATATGTTTGGTCGTATGGAGAATTTGCTGATATACAATCTATGTGTTAATATCTATAGTTAATTCTATCAAAAAAGACTGAATGCACCTAAAAGGTGTACAGTAAAACATTAGCATAACTCCTCGAAGCTACAGATTGTGTTTTAGTTCTACGTTCTTTTTAACATGTTTTGATAGTGTTTAATTGGGAAAAATACTGCAGTTTCTCTTTGGGCTCATGTAGGATATCAAAAAGTAGTTGTTTATTGAAGAAGACATGTACAGCGCTCAGGTGCTCACCCTGAGCTAGCAGCATGAAGCTCCAGCTGAAAGAGTCTTAGGAAGAACTCATGCAGGTTACAGTGGAGACGAAACAACTCAGTGGATGGTGGGCTTGGCAGTGAGTGACAGGTGGGCTGATTTGCCAGACACACTCTTGAATAAATCAGATAAAATTGCATTACTGACAGAAAATCTGTTTGCTTTGTGAGCAGTTCTGACAGGTACATTGACAGTGTCATACCGAACTGATGTCTCAAGAAGTGACCAGAGTCCGCCCTTACACTGTGGACACTGGAGAACCTGAAGGAAGTACTTTGTGTGTCCAGGAGAACCCCAGGTAGGATTGTTGCGCAGGATACTGTGGAGAACGGTGATAAACATGCTGAGGTACAACGGTTTTGCATCACCCTAGAAGGGAGAGAGCAAGAGCCAAGACTAGGTTATCTTGTCAACTCAGAACAGGAGAGGTACAAACAAGCTTTTTAAAAAAAATGTAAAGAGTTCCTTCTGTTATGAGGAGTTCAGATGATTTAACCAACCTCAGTGGTGATCAAAACATATCTAGATGGCCGATATAATTCTGATAAATATATTATTACAATTTAATGACAGCAAATAGACAAAATAGCAAACATTTCTATAATTACAGGAATTATTATTTTTTAGACACTCATAATACACAATATATTTACTAAAAGTTGCGTTTTTAAAATAAGTCTCTTATGCTCACCAAATCTGCATTTATACACAGTAATATTGTGAAATGTTATTACAATTTCAAAATAACCGTTTTCTATTTTAAAATGCAATTTATTCTTGTGACGCCAAAGCTGAATTTTCAGCATCATTACTCCAGTCTTCAGTGTCACATGATCCTTCAGAAATTATTATAATTTTCTGCTCAAGAAACATTTATTATTGCTATCAATGATGAAAACAGCGGATACATTTTTTGTCAGGATGCTTCAATAAATATAAGGTTCAAAAGAACAGAATTTATTTGAAATAGAAATCTTTATTTAACATTATAAATGTCTCTACTGTCACGTTTGATTGATTTAATCCATCCTAGCTTAATAAAAGTAATAATTTCTTTAGAAAATGTATAGAGAGCCTAAGTCCCGCCCCCTCCGCTCCGGCTCATGGGACCTATATTCGGAAAAAATATGTATGGTAGTCAATGGCGAGAGACAACTTATCTTTTTATTCCGTCTGAACTGTGCCCTGAATTACACATATGATGTTTGTCAATTTAAAAGTCAAAGTCAAAAACGTTGCAGTTTGTTATAAAACAGAAGAGTAACATTTAGATTTATGTGAAAATCGCTCAATGAACTATATCTCCCAGGAAGCGAAACAACGAGTGAGATCCGCTGCTCGTGTGTGTGCAGTCTGGTACAAAACACTCAGGCATGACGGCGTAACGTTACAATTATAACGTAAGACTATAGAAACAATGACAGACATTAGCCTCAGTAAAGTTCGCCTCATTCATTGAGAGAAAATGTGCGCCTTTGGGGTTTGTAGTCTTTGTAATTACGTATTTTCACAGCCTTATATCTCAACAGTTTTACATCAAACTGCAACTTTCTTGACTTTAAAATGTATCTTTTAAATTGACAAATATCATATGTGTAATTCAGGGCACGATTCAAATGAAATCAAACTATTTGTTGTCTCTCGTCATTGACTACTATACAATATTTTTCCCAAATAAGGTCCCATGGTGGTCGACCGGAAGGGGAGGGACTTAGGCTCTCTATTTCTGACCCCACACTTTTCAAAAGTATTATTTATAATGTGTAAATGCATTTTGTGCTTGTTATATTCTATAACCATTTTCACTTAGGTTGCCACTATGGCTGTATGTTCCTTGTTAAACAAAGCAAAAGCAGTGAGTTTTACATCAAGCAAAGATAAAAAGGGTTAACACTTTAGTTTAGGACCCAATTTAGGGCTTATTAGTATGCATATTACTAGGATATTGGCTGTTTATCAGTACTTAAAAAGCACATATTAAAGGATTAGTTCACCTCTGAATTATTATTATTATTATATTTTTTTTTGAAAATGTCGAATTGTTTCTGGTACACAATAGCCTTATTCCTTCGGCTGGGATCGTGTAGAGCCCTTTGAAGCTGCATTGAAACTGCAATTTGGACCTTCAAACAATTCTGACCCCATTGTATTCCGCAATCCTGGAATCCTGGAATGTTTTCCTCAAAAAACTTAATTTCTTTACTTTACTACATTTCAACTTAAGGAAGAAAGAGATGAACATTGGATGACATAGTAAAATTATCAGGAAATTTTAATTTTGAAGAGAACCTTTAATGACTTATTCTGAATGACCATATTCTACATCCCTTAATCATACCAAAGTCCTTTTAGGCAAGTCCTGCCACTCGCGCCATCTGGCACACCTCGTGTAGCTATTTCAGACAAACAAGACCAGGCTCTATCTAAATGAATGGGCAGAGTCAGAAAGGCACTTTCACTGGTCATCGGACAAAAACTGCATGTAGAAACAGCAGTAAAATATGATAAAAATCGCTGAAAAAGTTTGATGACTTTGCCCCAAAATAAGGTTTAAAACACCCTTTTCCCCACAGGTTATACTTTTACTACGCATGTGCAAGGGTTCTCGTCTCCGCTGTCGCAGACATCAACTGTGCGGATACATCAGTGGAACAAGACGGAATAGGCTTAAATGTTTCCTGGCTTGACAGTTAAAAGCAGACGATAGGTTTTCCAGCAGGAGGGCGGGACATGTGCATACAACCGCCATCTTTGCCGTTACGGGTTTTCCCTATATAGTTCTATTTAGGATTTAGGAAGTGGCATGTCTCTATATTAAATAGTCTCTGATCATACCCAACACATAAACATAACATTAATTAATAGTGAAAAATGTAACCTAATATAAAGTGTAACCAAAAATGTTTTTGTTTTAACATCATGTCATCACACAAACATTTTTCACCTTGTGTGAATAGGTCTTTAGTAGTTGGTAAAATATGATGCTGTTTTAATGTAACAGAAACCACACTTTTTTAAAACAGCCTTAAAGAAAGAGAAAGTACTACACTTTGCTTTTTAAGAAAGATAATCCCAACTAAAAGTAACAGTGCTTTATAAGGGCCTCTGGGATTTCGAATAGCTCTTATTATACATACATGCAGTGTGTGCTGCATTAGCTGTTGGAGCAGCAGAGCTGGGGGCTTCACTCCAGGCTGCAGGGACCCCAGGATCTCCTCCAGAGCTTGAGGGAAGAAGGCACACTCCACCAAGCTCTGCACATTGCTAAAATCTACCACTGGAATCTGAGTATAAGAGAAAGACATACAGGAAATAAGATGAGCTGATGATAATGTGTTCTCAGGGTCAATGTCAAATGAGTGCGATTTGGACATTTCCGCTTGAGGAACCAGTGGAGGCGCACTGCAATGTTTCTTTAATGGGTATGCCAATCATGCATGTACTGATATGAGCGGGATTTGCCTAAATCAGGTGACCTGGCTGCGATGAGCCCTCCGTTTATTACTCCTCAATGTGACACACAGGAAATTGAATGACCCAATCATCTTGATGAGTCAAACACTTTAACAGCTTGTGTATGGCAGAAAGATGTGTTGAACTAGGTTTTACACAGGTTTGAATACCTGAACAGGCAGGTTTGGTGTGTAGTAGCTGTAGAATTCTGGGACCGTCAAAAGCATTTTCTTCCGTTTCTGAAACGAGA
This sequence comes from Hybognathus amarus, assembly GCA_030378365.1. Taxonomy (NCBI): domain Eukaryota; kingdom Metazoa; phylum Chordata; class Actinopteri; order Cypriniformes; family Leuciscidae; genus Hybognathus; species Hybognathus amarus. The sequence continues at coordinate 59,336 of JAQIUQ010001898.1, read as the reverse complement.
TGTCATGTAAGGTCATACTTTATAGCAGTTATAGTGATAAGCGTGACAACTTTCTCATTTGTGGCCAAAATCCATCTGCGAAAGCCATTAATTATGTTTCGAAATGAGTTATAAAAGTACCAGAATAAAAATATATTAGACCTCCATTATTGCAATGTATCTTTGAACATTTCCTCCAATTCTTTATGGGAAAAGTCATCAGTGACATCCATGGACTCGATCAGTGACAGCAGCAGCTACCTGGGCGGCTGATTCACAGCTCTCTTGTCCATCAGATGAGTCTAAATTACAGGACCAGTTTAACTTGGAGTAAACATGCTGCAAAAGAAAAACAGCAGAAACATAATTACCATCAAAGCTTAAGATCGAATATAAAAATAAATTGTATTTACTTTTTAAAGAAATCGTTTCTAAAGTTTGTTCATTCGTTAACATGAGTTAATGTATTAACTAACATGAACTAACCATGAACAATACATTTGATACTGTATTTGTTAATCTTTGTTAACATTGGATAAAATCCAGTTGTTCACTGTTTGTTCATGTTACTTCACAGTGCACTTCAACTTTTGATTTGAGTTAACATTAACAAAGATTAATAAATGCTGTAGAAGTTTAATACATTATTAGTTAAGTTAACTAACAGTTAGATAACTTCATAAGTGTTCCCGAAATCTCTTATGCTCAGCAAGGCTGCATTTATTTTTTAAAAAAATGTAAAATAATAATAATAATAAAATAACTGTCTTCTATTTTAGCCAAAACTGAATTTTCAGCATCATTACTAGTTACATGATCCTTCAGATTTCATTATAATATGCTGATTTGATACTTAAGATACATTTCTTATTATTATCAATGTTGAAAACAGTTGTGCTGCTTTGTTTTTTTGTTGTTGTTGAAAATTATAATTTTTTCTGGATTTTGTGATAAATAAAAAGTTCCTAAGAACAGAATTCAATTGAAATAGATATCTTTACTGTCAATTTTACGCAATCTAATTCATCCTTGCAAAATATAAGTATTTATTTAAAAGAACATTAATGCTAATGAATATAAGAATACATTTTTATATTTAATATTAATTATTTGTATATTTTAAGTCCAATTTAGTATGAGACTTATGAGAGAAAAATTATGATTACTGAAAAAATAATAAAATAAAATTACTCGCCATGTAGTTCCACCTCTATAGTTGTTTAAGGAGATGTTTTGCAAAATGCTGATGCTGTTCTTTTCAATACAACAAACAATTGACATGGCAGTGGCCAGGTGAAAGTACCAAATCATTAGTAAATATTACTTGTCTGTAATATTCCAAGGCATTGTTCAGTGCCATGGGCATCAAACTTTTGCACATCAAGACACATTGCATGCAAGATGCTATGTCCATGCAATAATGCACTCTAAAAAAAGGCACCTTTTTGTCCTGTTTGGAATATGACAACACCTAAGCTGTGTCTGAAATCACTCCCTATACACTATAGTGCACTATTTAGGGTGTCGGCCGTTGTGTAGTGGTGTCTGAATTCTGAGTGAACGATATTATACCCTACATTCGTTCACTACTTTTACCACAATCCTCTCTGATTTTGAGTGTACATGCAATGTACACTTGCTGAAGCACTATTTCCCAATGAATCCAGTGCGTAGAGAGACTGAGTGTGCATGAAAGTGCAAACCAAAAATTACTTTAAAGCTTTTTTTTTCTTACCTTTTTTAATTAATTATTACTTGAATAAACATATTAAAATATTGAGAAAATATTATATAGATGAATCTTAAAATGAAAATTAACTGATATTAATAGGGTAAATTATATAGGTATATATATATATAGTATATATATATATATAATATATATATATATATATATATATATATATATATATATATATATATATTTTTTTTTTTTTTTTTTTTTTTTTTTTATATTATTTAGGCATTAACTCAATCTTACTATAAGCCATAAGTGTATAAGCTATAAGTGTTTTTAATAATTTAGGAAGGGATGATAATTTGGTGGATGATTTAAAATATTCGTTAATCATCTGTTCATTTGAATGTAATCATAACGGTACAATTATAATTGTTATTGTTGTTAATATTACTTTATGCGGTAAGTAACGTAAGTTTTATCACTATGTCCAGACAAAGCTGTTTCTGCGACAGCTCCAGCTCTCCGACGTACATTGTAATCGTACAGCCAGAATTCACTCACTTCATTTCATACACTCCTTGCAGATATAGTGCAATCAAATGCCATACACTACATAGGGATTAGTGAATAGGTGAGCGGTTTTCGGACACAACCGAATGTCATTATATGATTCTGTTGTATGAAAAACAGTCTTTCTTTTACATTCCATGAAAAGAACACAACACGACAGGTTTGGAATGACATGATGCTGAGTTAACAATGACAAATGTGTTACTTTTGGATGAACTGAACTGTCTTACTTTAAATGAAAAAAAAAACAACAACCTACAATACAAAAAGTAACTTTACCCCAAAAAGATGTTTTGCTACATAGCTGACTTTACAGCGAGGGATCCCACACATCTCTGCTCTCTCGTTGGATGTGTTTTTGTATAACACGTGAGTTACAGCATGTGATTTTGGCCAGTCTGTGTAGACAACAGCTCTGCCTGCTTTTAATATCCTGCAAAAAAAGTGTGTTTGCAAAATTCACATTAGCAATTTCAACATGATCCTCCAGCAAAATATCATCATTTCAGGCCCAAATCATGTTGTCCAAACAAAGTGTTTTCACTGTGGACATCCTGACCTCACAAACATACTCCTCCTTGTTGCATCATCAATGTCAACAAGCACTACCCAGTCCTACAGGTGGAAAGGGAAACGTCAAACATTTCTTTAGCTGTTTGCTAAGTGAGTTAACAATATAGTGATGCTCACCTGAAATGCTCCAGACACTGTGCTGTTAGCCACCCTCTCTCTCCATGTTTTCAGTGGATTGGGTATCTCAGGGGTCTGAGCAGTGAGGTTTATCTTGTATGAAGCCTCTGGTAGCCACAACATTTGGTTCACACTGTCCAGAACAAATTCTGAGGTGACTATCCACTTCCCTGAAACAAATAGAAAGCATAGTCAACATTTGAGTTTAAGTTTGGGAACATTATTATTCTTTAAACGTTTTTGAAAGACATCTCTTGTGCCCACTTATGCATCAAAAATATATTGTATATTAATAATATTGTATATTATTACAAATTAAAATAATTGTTTTCCATTTTTATTAAATTTTCCAAAATGTAATTTATTCCTGTGACAACATAGCTAAATTTTCAGCATCATTACGCCAGTATTCAGTGTAACACAATCCTTCAGAATATCATTATAATATGTTGATTTGCTGCTCAAGAAACATTCATTATTATTATTAGCAATGTAGAAAACAGTTTTTACTGCTTAACATTTTTGGAAACAATGATAGCATTCAAACATTTGTGGCAAGATTTAATTAAAAATATATATATAATTTCCACTAAAATGTTAAGCAGAAACTGTTTTCAACATTGATAATAATACAAAATGTTACCAGATTTCTGAAGGATCACGTAATACTGAAGAATGAAGTAATGACGCTGAAAATTCAGACTTATCATCATATAAATAAATAAAATGTTTAAATAAATAAAAATAGAAAATAGTTATTTTAATTTGTAATAATATGTCACAATATTGCTGTTTTACTGCATTATTGATGAATAAAATGCAGCCTTGGTGAGCAGAAGATACTTTCTTCAAATATATATATAAAAACAATTGTAATGAGTCCATTCCTGTAACATGTCAACAAATTAAATATTTAATCCATTAAAGCACATGATATTCCAATATTACAGACCTCCAGCACAGGCTGCGAAGGAACTTTCACTTGCTAAAGCTTTTTGGACAATGAGGTGCAGTTGTTGCCTCCTTATATATCCTGGAACAGAAACATGTTGGCATTGAAATGTTGTGAACTGTAAATTATGTAAAACAAACAATAAAAAATCGTATCTCAATACTGACGTATAAAGTCACTTTACTAATCTGGTCTACAACCTTACCATGAGATAGCTTGCGACAGGAAAAGGTCAAGAACTTTGAGGTTGAGTTTATTCTCATGAGGGGTTCAATTATTAGAGAGAACAATTTGTGACTATATTAAGATGGTATTGAGGACAAGGACAAAATTATACAGTCCGAAATACACTGTAACATCAGGAAGCGATTAGAGTCATTTTTCATGGCTAATCACCAACACTTTATCATTTTCTGCACCGTAAGACACGTTTCATGAAATGGAGGAGAAGGTGAGCTTGTGCGAAATTTACAAAGGCTGTATAATATAATAATATAACAGTGCCACTTGCCACTGTTGCCTTGCTTTTGGCTTGCTTAGTTAGGGATATTTAATATTAGAGCCTAGACCGATATATCGGCCGGCCAGATATTATCGGCCGATATTAGGCATTTTCCAAAATATCGGTCTCGGCAGTTATAATGGCCGATAAATGAATATTTCAAAAATAAAATTAAAACGGATGAAACGCGCTTCAATCATCTCTCCTTGGCCTGTTATATTGAAAATGTATGTTTTACAATTTGCAGCATGACGTTATCTATTGCTAAATTATGGCTCATCATATACTAGCTAACCACAAAGCTAGCTAATGCCACTATCATCAGTGGAAGACCGCTAACGTTAACATTAATGAGCTTGAAAACCCCATTGAACTTTTTCTGCCTAAATAAATAATCTCTTTTAAAATGCTTTATCATATTATTTTAGTTAAGACTCATAAATAACTACAAATAACTATGTTAGGGAAATCTGTTAATGTTTTGTTGCGCGTTTTCTGAAAAAAATAAATAAATAAAATATTGGCCAATATATCGGCATATTGGATTTTAAAACCCCAAAATATTTGTATTATGCTTAAGCTCTATTTAATATTCAACAATATTATTGATCTGTGTTGTATTACTTTCATGTTATCACTGTGAAGCTGCTTTGATGCAATCTGTATTGTGAAAAACGCTATATAAATAAATGTGACTTGACTTAACAGTGAACTTTTGAGTGGTTATGCCACACTTAAACATGTTATTGAATTAAGCTAGTAGAATCTGCAAACAAAATGATACTAGAGCCTTTCTTACAACTAACTAGCTTAATTTTCCCCACCTACTTTTAGGTAACTGGTATATTATTATTGAAATATTTAAAACATTACAAACTTGATATATTGCTTGATATGTGTGCTTGTGTGTGATGTACTTTAAAAAATATATATATATATATATATATATATATATATATATATATATATATATTACACTTGGTTTGATTTCTATCTAATGCAACCAGTCAAACACTAAACTGCCCGTATAGTTCAGGGCCACTGTATAGGCTAATACAATATCAAGCAGATGTCATAATTCATAAGGTTGTCTCAATTTATGGTTAAATTATGTGAAATTGGAGAGGATAACGTAACGTAACTTACAGAGCCCCCAATGTATCTGCCTCCCAGCAGTCTGATGCCCTGGAGTAACTGTCTTTTCTGGGACTGATTCTTGATACCAGACATTTGAAAGATATATTTATCGTCTACCATCCTAGTGAAAACAGGGATGTGAATAATATCCATCATAAATGAGTTATCCAATGACAGCTTTCGAATAAAATGACATTGAATGTTCTGACATTACAGAAAGGAAACATCTCAAGAAAAAAAATCTTCACAAATATAATATGCGTACAATGTTTCTATATCTCACCTGAAACAGAAAACAGTGCAATCACTCTGATATGACGAATTACAGAGTCTGATCTCGCCCTTAACACAGCAGCGCGACAAATGTCATCACTTGTCATTCGCATTATATCGGACGACACGTTCAGTAGTGTATATAACACACACAAAAGATAAGTAATATGACAGTAACTGTAAAACTATATCGATTTGATCATTTTCCGTTTCGTTGTTTCAGTCATTTTGCATAGTTTAGTTGCACTTTCAAACCTTGCGTACAGTGTGAAGCCTGACCATGTTACCATAAGGGGTGACCACAATGTTCAAAGTTACTTAAATATTATTATCTCTAATTTTAGGTGAATGGAGTTAAAAATAAATGCTTTTAAAGGAAATAAATAAAAAAAGTGATTAATTTTGAAGTAAAAACAACGAATGAGAAGGAGATTATAACAAGAACAAGTACACGCTCCCCTCTCATCTTGGTGATTTAGTCTGTTCCGTAACACGGAAATTCAGATGTTCTTCCGGTTGGTTGTCAGAGACGCTTTGCGCTTGAGAAACATAGCAGCGCGTCATCACGTGTTTTTAAACAAACGGATGCGACGGCTGAAATGTTCTATATTCATCTCCGTGAGCGAGCTTGACAGCATGTTATTTTATCATCTGAAAGCCTTTTAATCTTATAAGACACTTTCAGTCTGCAATATGATGTTGTGGATCGATATAAATGACTCGACATGAAAGACATTCTTCCTCATGTTCCCATTAAAACACTCGCAGTCTCCCTCCATTAGTGCTGTCTGCTGAGAATAGAAGAAAAGACTATGAGACTGTCCATTTACTATAATTATTTGACACTGTTAGACCCATGCTTTTAGGTTTGATTGCTATAGCAAACACTTCTCAGATCATTTCACTGCAATGAAAAGTAAAGATTTGGGAAGAAATGCATCTGACAAGTCTGCTTGGATTTTAGCCCTCGCTAGTCCTTCATTGCTATTGGATTTAATGCGATGAAGAGCCTCTGAAATCACAGCTTGAAAAGGTACTGTGTACTTTGCGTTAATATCAGTTTTTTGGTATTTACACGTGTGTGTGTGTGTGTGTGTGTGTGTGTGTGTGTGGTTTGATAGTGGAGTGTCTCATAAGTGGTGATAAAGTGCAATAGTTAATTGCTTTGACAAAACTGCTCTGTTACATATGCACTTGAGCAACAGGTGTGCTTTAAGCTGTGAGCTTTAAGGTCAAATCAATATTACATAAGTTAAAAATTCCACATTAAGTGGTGATTTTTAAATAATACTTAATAATTATTCACAAAAGGGGGGCATTTCTATATTGTATCTAGGTCTATGAAGGGTTGTTGACATGAAAAACTTTCAGGAAGTTTAATTTGGTGTGACATGCTGTTAATCTACAACTATTTTAAGAACATTTTGCTAACTTTTTTTATAAATGTATGCACATAATCAAATTTTGGTTGTACTATTGCAATTGTAATTTTTGATTTTTATCAGGTGAAGGCAAACAAAGTAAATGGCATGGATGCAAATTTAATGGGGAAAGATTTAGAAAGATGGCTGCATCATTGTTTTATTTTTATATGACTAAAATCGGTTGACTTAAGCAATCCTTGTTGCATTATATGCAAATTGCGACAATTAAAAGTTAGAAAAAAACACTCTCCCCCCCCCCAAAAAAAAAGTGTGCATGTCTGTAACTCAAGAAGTATTAAAACTATCTTAATATCATTTAAGATTTTGGTTCTTAAGAAACTTTTCATATGGCATCTTTATTTTTTTTTTTTGTTAATTCCCAGAGATATAGTGATCTCAATGTTGCTGCATGAGTAAATTGTTCAATTGTACACATTTTCAGTCAACAAAAACAGTGAAAATGTGGTTGACCTTTCAAGCAGCTGATACTTAATGTATTTAAAGAGTAATGTCTGAAGAACAAATAATGTTAAAACTAGAATTGTGTCTGGTTTCCTTTTATCAAAACAACTGTATTAAACATATCAATTTTAATAATATTGCTGTGCCAATTACTAAAAAATACACTGAAATGGCCAAGTTGAGGCACTATAACTTCCTTTCATAGATCTATATAAGTACATTTCTGAAATAGGCCTACAAAAGTGAAACCCAAAATATAAAAAGTATTGAATGTATTTTTACTTAGTATTCAACTATTTTGTATAGGGGGCTATCAAAATGTCATATTTCTTATGCTTATATTTCTTACGGTGACAGTTCAAAATTAAGGAAAAGCTCTTATTGTGAATGCCTGTAACTCAAGAAGCAATAAAGATATCGGTATCACTTTACAATAGGGTCATTCCATGTCAAATCAACCACATTTCAGAAACTTCCCCATCTCAAATGTTTGATTTTAGATATTTAGATTTGTTTTTTGTTTTTGTTTTTTTTTTCTGTAGAAAGACAACCATAAATAGTGATAAAAGCTAACATATTAAATGTTACAGATATATATTCACTGAGTTATCCACCATTTTGTAGAGAGGGCTCAAAATGACAATTTTCACCTGGGATTTTGAGTCAAATTACAGGTGTAAAAATTACTTGAAAAGATGGCTGCATCAATATTATATTTTTACACAGAGATTGAAAGGTCTATTAGTTAAATACTTTAGCAATCTTTGTTGCATTATATGCCAACAGTGAATGGGAAAATGGAAAAAAAGAAAAAAAAAAGGTTTTCTTAAGTTCGCATGCCTGTAACTCAAGAAGTAGGCTATTAAAGATATCTTACTATCTTTTCAAACTTTCTTAACAAACTTTCCATTTGGTATCTTCATTTTAAAGGAGATATGGAGATCTTACTGGGGCTCCATGAGTAAATTGGTCAATTGTACACATTTTGAGTGGTCAAAAACCAAATGTGGGTCACTGCATACAGCTGATACTTTTTTTCTTTTAAAGAGGAATATCTAAAGATAAAACATACTCTGGTACTGACGTAACCTCAGTTCCCTGAGAGTAGGGAACGAGTATTGCTTAGTATTACTTATAAAAGTATTACTTTTCCTCAAAATATTGAAGCATTAATTAAAAATGCAGTGCACCTGCACAGCGAGACACTGCAGAGTGTATAGCTCGCTCATTGGTGCTGCAGCAACTATCCAATCCACAGACCAATCCACAGACTTTGTGGCAAATATGTCAGAGTGCGCTAAAACGAGTGAGGCCTTGGCTTATAAATATGGCTCATTTCGGCCAATTCATCAGGTTTAAATCGACTGAAGTGACACATCCTGACAAATTGCAATAGTGCTATAGGCTACACAATACTCGTTCCCTACTCTCAGGGAACCGAGGTTACATTCAGTAACCGAGTACTCTACGTTCCCTTTTGAGAGCGGTCACTTTGTAGCCTGGTTCAACCAGACTCTAGTACATTTCATTTGTACATAGAGTCTGGCCCCCCTCCATTGATAAACGTTTCCTTCCTTGTAGGCGGGTTCACTGTTAAAGTTAAAAACTATTGGATCTGCCCAGAGTCACTCAGGATCTGCCATAGCCAATCGCTAACGTGTGGTCGTGAGTGATTCAAAATGTATATTCGACACGAAGGGCAGCGATGTATTCATTCAACGGTCGTATTCATTCAGCCGTGTCTAATCATTACAAATATGCAGACGCCGCTGCGGTCATTTCTGATCTGCCGCAAATGCTGTAACAGTTACACTGAATGATCTGTATATGTGTAATAAATAACAACTTTTCATATAACGTCTTATTGTTTCTTAATTAGCTTAATTATGGTCTTCAAAGTATGTGTTTGTACCATAGACTGTAAAGGTTTGTACATTTTTATATGGCATTTTTTTATTAAAACAAATTAACCATCTGAACCTGAAAATATGGTCTTCAAAGTATGGGTTTTCACATTTTTATTTATGACAATTATTTTAAATAAAATTACAACCAATTTGTATGATTTACAACATGTAAAACTGACACCAACCTCCTGCGCAAGTAGACAAAGGGGCTCAAAGTCTTCTGTTCACTACAAGAATCCATAAATTTACTGTTGGGAATATGAGCTGACATGACTCCTGAGTGCATATTCAACAACAGTTTAGTAGCCAGGACTCAGGGCTTCCGAACACCAGGCTACAGCGTCCGTTCAAAATGTCACGGTCATCGTGCACATCGAGCGCTGCCCAGCACAAACTTCCAACCTTTCTGCCTCCTTCACTTAATCCTCTGTTAGTGCAACAAGAGGTGAGACGATAATAATCCGGCTTTAAATTCTGTATATTCGGCAGTTTCTTTTCCAACAACGGACCGAATAGCCTTTCTCCGCTGCCAAACTCAAACTGACGCACGCTACATCAAGTCATCGTTCTCAGCCACTCCCTCTATTCGCTGATTGGTCCTACAAAAAATTGATTTCTGGAAACCTAAGGCTATGGAGCGATCCCAGACGTAGTACTGAAGGAAAATGAAATTGAGCGGAAGTGCGTAGGAGGGCGCAGCCAGGCTAGTCACTTTGTATTGTGTAGCTAATATGCAGTGGGGACTCAATGTAAAACGCGGCACATTAGCAATTTGGCTGTACTCCTGGAGCCTAGGGAAGCATCCTGAGGCTCAACAGAACAAGCCATCATATTGGCAGGATTAGCGCCACCGCCATTCTCCGAGGGTGGGAGTGCCAGCAGAGTGATGACCTGAGCTCTGAACGGGGTTGAGAGCACCTAAGGTACATAACCATGTATTGGTTTGAGAATGACTCAAACCTAGGCTCACAGAGAGCACCTACAAATCTCCCACTCGCTTGACTGATGCAAATGTTATCAGCAGAGCAGTTTTTTGCGAATGTAGCGGTTCGAACGGGGGAACTTTTAGGGCCCTAAGGACCGTGGAGAGGTCCCACGCTAGTACAGTGGGGGGCCTGGGAGGGTTCAGCCTCCTGCCTCCTTTGAGAAAGCGGACGATAAGGCCGTTTGCATGGTGCACGTACACTTTGAGCGTGGATGGGGAGTGACCCGCATCCAGGAGCTCTTGTAAAAAGGAGAGCACCACTGGCACTTCACATGAGTGGGGCTCAGAAGCTTCTAGCTGAGCACCAGCCAGTGAATACTGACCACTTTAGAGCGTAGAGTCGTCTCTTAGACGCGCTCTAGCCGCAGTGATTGTATTCATGATCTTTTCTGGTAGTTCCCCAGATACCTGTTCAGGGGCCATATACTGTATGGAGGGCCTATAAGTCAGTGTGAGGAGGTCCTTCGTCAGAGGCACTGGCCAGGGGACAGTGTCCGTCATTTGTGCCAACTCTGGGAACCACACTTGTGTTATCCAGAAAGGAACCACCAAGAGGACTGGGCACCTGTTCCCTTGATCCGTCTGATGACCTGAGGGATCATAGAGACTGGTGGGAACGCATATAGCAGTAGACTGGGCCATGGGTGGGCCAGTGTGTCCCTGCTCTTCCAAAAAAAAAAAAAAAGTGGTGCAGTGAGCGTTGTTTTAGGAGGCGAAGAGGTCGAACTGCTCTCTACTGCGAAATACAATCCCCCAGGCGAACCTGCGCGAAATTTTTTTGTAGTTATCATTCTGAACGGTCGTCTCATGAGGGCTTTTGTCAAATGTCTCAGGTCTAAAATGGGGCGTGTGCTGCCGTCTGTCTTTGGTACAAGAAAATAAGGAGGGACTGGTTCTATCACCCCTTTTGCTAGTAAAATTTTAACTTCGGTGCGAAGCACGTGAGCCACATTGCTTTTCACCGACGTCTCGATGACCACCTAAAAAACGTGGGGGTCTGCGAATTGAATTGGAGCGAGTAGCCTCACTTTATAATATTCATAACCTAGTTCGACACATCAGTTTTAGGGATATTTGGAAGATGGGATTTGGAAGCTTCTGAAGTTGCCAAGAGTTAAAATACATAGTATCGTACCTCATCGACATCCCTATGTGAGATTGAAACATAGGCTTGGGCCTTAGAAATGAATATTCCAAAATAAAAGTTTTGTGAATCAAGATTCAAAAATGACATTAATATAGATATCTTTAACACTTCTTGAATTAAACATATGAACTTTAGAAAAAGTTGGCTCTCAGAGAGGTGTGCTGAATTCATTTGTTTTGATAGAGGGAAACGGGATACATTTCTAGTTTTAGTATTATTTGTTTTTCAAACATTTTTCTTTAAACACATTAACTATCAGCTTTTTTAAGTTACCTACATTTGGTTCTTGAAATGGGTAAAATTTAACAATTTTAGGTTTCACTTTATTTGGATAGTCCATTTAACACATTTAGTTGACTAGAAACATTGTAACTCTCACTAGAGTAGAGTATTAGTACTTAGACTGGTAGGGTTAGGGATAGAATAAGTTGACATGTAGTTGCAAAGTTACTTTTAGTCAGTAGATTGTGTGTTGGAGGAGCATCACAATAAAGAGTTAGCAGATATTAAGCAGACTGTCTACTAATAATCTAATGAGAGTTAGTTGGCATGTAGTTGCTTAACAGGATGTTCAAAAGGGACCATCAAAATAAAGTGTTACCCAATTTTACCCAAAAGCTGCTTTGAGATCCCCACATCTATGGGATTGAACCATATAGGGTCTTAAAAATTAAGATTTTAAAAGAAAAGTTAATTAAGAATGAGAATCTAGAAGGATATTATTATAAATATCTTGAAGGATATTTAACATTATTTGTTCTTTAGATATTCCTTGAAAAAAAGTATAGCTGTATATGCAAAGTGACCCACATTTGGTTTTTGACCACTGAAAATGTGTAATAGCCTCTATGCACGAACCCTGTACGTGTGTCTGAAAGAATCTCAGTCAGCGTCTCTACTTCCGGAAGCGCGTTCTGCAGGCCAAGTGTATAGAGGAAAAACTTTAATAAAATCCGTTTTCTCAGAAACGGAGACAACGATTATAGAAACGCTGATTCGCTAGTCGAATTTCGTACGAAATGAGAGAATACTAACCCTCAAAGTTGTTGATAAAGCTTGATATATATAATTTAAATAACTTCTCTTTTTTACTCTTGTGTGACAGCTAACTACCTCACAGTATTGTTAACATCATTCACGTTAACCGCAGGACGTTTTTATAAACAGCAAGTGTAATTTGACACTATCTCCACCTAACGCAAAACCGGCTTCTGATCCTAGACTGACACAGCACCGGATGTAACTGGGCGTGCTGAGACAAACCCGGTAGCGATCGTGCATAGAGGCTGTTGACCAATTTACACATGGAGCTGCATTGGGGTCTCCAAATCTCTGGGATTGAACCATCAAGGGCCTTTAAATGAAGATACCAAAAGGAAAGTTTGTTAAGAAACAGAATTTAAAAGATATTAGATAGGCCCTGATATCTTGGTAACACTTTACAATAAGGTTTCATTTAACATAAGTTAGCCTAATGTATTCACTAACATGAACTGACCATATTTAAGCAATGTGTATTTGTTAACCTTTGTTAATGTTATTTAAAAAATACAGCTGGTCATTGTTTGATCATGTTCCTTCATGGTACATTAACAAATGTTAACAAATACAGCTTTTGATTTTTATAATGTATTTATAAATGTTGAAATTAACATTAACAAAGAGATTAATCAATGCTATAGAAGTGCAGTTCATTAACTAGCCTACATTCAACTAATATAGTAATTAAAATAATTTTAATGAATTAAACTTTCTCATTCCGTATCAACTCAACCAGTGGTCTCCAGCTTAATTTTTTTGATTTTGTTAATATTTTTTTCTGTTGAAAAATAAGCATAAATAGTGATGAAAGTGATACAAAAATGACAATTTTCACCTGGAATTTGGAGCTAAATTACAGGGTGTAAAAATGAGTTTAGAAAACATGGCAGCATTTTTTTTTTACAAAGATTGATAGGTATATTAGTTAAATCTGTTTACTTTAGCAATCTTTGTTTCATTTATTGCCAAGGGTGACAGTCCAAAAAGCACTTTTTTTTTCACAAGTTTGCATGCCTGTAACTCAAGAGGTATCCTATTAATATCCTTTTATATTTTGTTTTTTAACAAACATTTCTTTTTGTATTTTATTTTAAAGGCTCTATGGTTTAATCCAAGAGATATGGAGATCTATGAGTAAACATTTTCAGTGGCCAAAAAAACAAATGTGGGTCACTTTGCACACAACTGAGACTTTTTAAAGAGGAACAACAAATAAGTTTGAAAACTGATCTTTTTCTGTCTTATATTTCTACAATTATATACCTGAGTAGACCATTTCAGGACGATTCCATTCAAAGAAGTCATCTTGCATTTTTTCTTTTCCAATTCTTATTCTTTCTTCATGTTCCCCTGCATTGTATGAACGATGAATATTGTGCAGTTTGGCCTGTCTCAACCATGCAGCCAACAACCTTGTCACCATTTCAGAGTAAAACAATGCCGAAATCCGAAATATCCCGAAAGCTTTATTTCTGAGTTTTGGGAGCTAGAACATGATGTGAAAAAAACATTTTTTTAGGCGGTTTTAAATCAGAGGCACTGGCTGCTTAATATTTCACACCACTACCTCCATTCTGCGTGGGGAACAGTTTGTAAGGGTAGACATGCAGAGAAACACTAGTGTGTCTTTAAGTGTCGAGAGAATACATCTGCCCCAGCTCTCTCTCTCACACACACACACACACACACACACATATGCACATCACCAGCTCACTTCCTTGTATGGCAGCTTTCAGAACTACTCTGGGACTCCACAACATTTGAGTTCAAAATAGATAACAAGACAAAGGAAATTGAGGGTGCATCTGCCTAATTGGGCCCTATGTGGTGACAGCATGAACCTGACACTTTTCCCACAACTCTCATGTGGATGAGACACGGGCGATGATGCGCATCCCTTTGTAACATCGGCTACACACACTCGCGCGCGCGCACAGACATTGACGCAGACGGTCCCAGTGTAATTACACTGTTTGGTTCCTAATCCTACGTCTTAAAAACCTACACAAGTCACTTTCTCTCTCTTCACTCTTTCCCCTTAGACAGTAGTCGGGGCTTGAATAGAGTTTCGAAAATAATAACATGCAAGCTTAACTGCGGAGTCTGTCAAGTAAGGGAAATAATATTTGTCCAGCTGGACAGCCTTTCCCTTTGTGCGGGCTAAATTAATGTTGAGATTTCTGTCTGCGAGAGGAGAAAGGGCTGTCGTGTCTGAGAGGAAGTGCGAGCTGTTTGGTGTTTGACAGGGATTATTAAAATCAGCGCAGATGAAGGGGAGAGGGCGCCAGCAAAGCCAAATTGACACTGACACTCTCCATTACACTCCACTTGACTTGCGATGACGACGTTGATACAGTCTTTCTCTCGCTGGCGCGCACTGGATCTGTGTGGAGCAAGACTTGAACATTGAGAGCTTTATAGCAATCTGAGGCCAGATGGATTGTTCATTTAAAGCGAGGGCAAGGAGATGTGTCAGTCTATATCCCGACGGCATCTTGTAATACCGCGAGGCCGCTCTTTCCGATATGCATGTATTACCACCCCGAGCTGTACTGTAAATTGAATGGCACTCCAGCTTGACGCAGAGAGGGAGGTGGATAGATGAAAAGCAATGGATTGAGACTCGAAATATTTATGGCAGATGATAACTAGCGCCTTGTTCCAGCTGCGCTTTGACGCACAGCCACTGATAAGGATCTTGTTGGAGGTGAAATCAAATCATTTCGTGTAAGGGGACGTCATGTGTGTTCGAGGATGTTTCATCAAACATAAAGGCTTCTCTTTTCATGCTTATATTTGATCCCATTCCGACAAATGCAATACACAAGCAGACATCCATTATTTTTGTTCCCACTTCTTTTCTTTTTTACTGGCTACGGCTATAATGTAGGTTATGGTGCCCTGAATAGGTGTGAAATGGATCTGTATATATTGTTTTACCCAATACAATAACAAACAGCAGAAGCAGGGGTTCCAAAACTTAAAACAAAGTAACCTCGAATCCTTTCAGTATGGGGTGGGTTTATGAATAATGATGGACAGTTGCCAACAAAACATTGATTATATGAAACAGGTGGACATTAATGACTAAATATCTCTGCTATGTGCGCGCAGGAAAGGGGCATCATTGGAGTTTAGAATTTCCTAGGAAAGACAGAAACATGGGACAGAATGTGTAAGTGCAGAGCAAATGGGTGGAGCTTGACATCCATCTCCTCCACTTTGGACCTTATCAGTGGAGCTAGAAGGTCCAATCACAACCTAACCCAAACCTTAAACTATCCCTAAACCTAGTTAGGTTAAGCTCCACCCTTTGAGAGGTGGAGCTGGACTAGCACAACTCATTGGCTGTGCTGCAAACACCACTTGGAATGTGTCAGAATTACAGTATGTATGTGATCCCAAACATTAGCAATCCAAAACCACTACTATATTCTAGAGATAAGCCCCAAAAATGTGTGCAATTATGTGCAATTTTCTGACGAAACAAGCCCTATAAAGCTGTTCACATCAAGGATATATAGGGGAGAGCGGGGCACAACCTAACGCATTTTGGTTTTGGCTCAATTGATTAAAAAATGATTAGGTTAGATTCATACTTTTTTACACAAGCAACATACACATCTCTGCTACAAATGACCACTTAAAGTTTTTTTTCTAGGACCTACCATTTTCGTACAGTTGCACTGAAAGAGACAGAAGTGCAAATGTTACAACTTACCCCATATGCGGGGTTAATTGTAACAGATAGAGGCGGTTAGTTGTAACACTTGTGTGTAACACACATAATTCAGTACTATTTTATTTCGTATAGTTTGATATTGTTTGTGCATCTGTATAGACAGATATCCATACATCCATCCCTCATCCAATCATCCTTCTATTATGCATCAATATCATGGATAGAGACAGAAAAGGGCTGCATAGTTTTGCAATAAATAATAATAAATAAAATGATAAATATTGTAATTGCAATTAAATTAGATTTGTGTGTGGCAGCTGCATGTACAATTATTATTATTATTAATAATAATAACAGTAATAATAATACAAATGAGCTTAAAATAAAAATTTAAAGGGTTTATTGCAGTAATACCAGGCCATATTTTTAATAAATAAACAAGTTATCATTCATAGTACACTAAATTTTAAACATTTTAAATTCCAACATTGTTTGTGAAAGTCTAACAAAGTTAAATGTATAAATAAATACTCAAACCTGAAAAGTTGTGTGGCTCCGTTTTCATTTGATTATCATTGTACACTTGGCGGCTTAATTGTAACACTCTGTTACAACTAACCCCGCTGTATATTACATATTTTAAGCCTAGCTAACAGTCGCTAGGAATTGCTGACATGTTTCAAAACGGTGCTATGTTTGAGCCAACAAGACAGTGATTAAGGCAATATAAAGTTAGATTTGGAAACGTATTCACCCAACTCAGAAACCGAAAAAAATAAAAAAAACCTATGATGAAAAAAATTACTTTCATGGTGTCAAAACACTCTTTGTCCAGTATCTTCACGAAATATAATCAAAACTTTCCGCAATTCGCGGGAGACCGTCTTCTGGCAGCAAGAGAAAAATAGCGGAAAGACAACCTGCTTGATCCTGACGAACTATGTAAACGGTCCGTGTTACATTTAACCCCATGTTAGGTTGTGCCCAGCGCTCCCCTAAGTGTAAAGTTTGAATAATCATTCTAATTCTATGATAATAGGGGAGTCTACACCTCAGCTATAATGATAATGACACAGAGGAAGGTTATTGTTGGAAACACTTTTGGAAACACCAGCCGATTAACAGTCAATCAGAATCTACCTGTAAGCATTTAAATCGGCACACTCTTTAAAAAAAGAACTGTTCCTTGGTGTGAACGCTAATTCAGCTATCGTTATAGTTATCTTTATAATAGTCATTCTTAGTGTGCTTACCAGTTGCTTTTCCCTTATAGTCTGAATGTATAAGGGTTGATGTTTGTTTTTAAAGTAGGAAAGAAAGTTCTTAATTGTTACCAGTATTTATTTTTTGTAGGGAAAAAAATGGACTGGCAAGGTGACTTCCTGCATGACCATGCATTTGTGGAGCTGCAGTTGGAAGGAATCCCTGGTGAGGTGGACATCCAGAACCTGATTAGAGACACGGAGGAAAAACTAAGACTCAATGCCTGCAGGTCAGTGGATCAGAGGACTCACATTTTTACACAATGTGGTCCTTGGAGGTAAGATGTGCAGTTGTTAAGTGTTAAAATGCTTTCTCCCATCCCAATTTAATGTGAAGAGATATCTACAATCACGGCTTAATAAATAAACCAATCTGTTGCAGTATGTTATCAGTGTGGCTAAAGATACTTCATATTGTATTTTGGTAAGTCATTTAGAATGGGACCTCCTATGCTGAGAGATTTTATAAATGCAAACACACAGTGGAAATAAGTTTGAGAATCCATCCTGTCCTGTATTCCACCATGGGAAAGCTGGTCACTCTTGTAAGTCTTAAAGGAGTAGTTCACTTTTAAAAAAAAAACTTTTGCTGATAATTTTCTTTCTTCAGTCAAAAATAAATTAAGGTTTTTGATGAAAACATTCCAGGATTTTCTCCATATAATGGACTTTATTGGGAACCAAACGGTTCAAGGTCCAAATGAGAGTTTCAGTGCAGCTTCAAAGGGCTTTAAATGACACCAGGCGATGAATAAGGGTCTTATCTAGGAACCTTTGGAGTCATGACTCGAAGAAAGATTTGTTCATTGTGATGAACGAGTTTGAACAGGAGAGTCACGAACGCTCATCACAGAACAGAGCAAGGCGATTGTGCTTATAAAACTTAAACTTTTTATTTTATTTTTTAAATGACTGATCGTTTCGCTGAGATAAGACCCTTATTCATCGTCTGGTGTCGTTTGAAGCCCTTTGAAGCTGCACTGAAACTCTCATTTGGACCTTGAACCGTTTGGTTCCCAATGAAGTTCATTATATGGAGAAAATCCTGGAATGTTTTCATCAAAAACCTTAATTCTCTTTGACAGAAGAAAGAAAGACGTGGACATCTTGGATGACATGGGTGAGTAAATTATCAGCAAAAGTTTTTTTAAAAGTGAATTAATCCTTTAAAGGTTCTGGTTCCATAGAGGACTATTGATCAGCCTGATCAAAAAACACATCCATTTACAGATATATGACCAATATGTTTGTACTACAAGTATACTACATGAATGACCTATTTCTGCACTGTTTGAGAAGTTTTTTTTGTCATGTAAGAAATGTAAATGCAGGCTGGTAGCAGTTGTTTGGCGCTTGAGTGGACATTGTATGGCACTTCATTTGCCGAGCTGTGTTTTCCACAGATGCCACATAGTGTTTGGTAATCCTGACATTGAGATGGCATGATTAATTGAGGCTTGATAAATAGCCTGTCACTTCATCTGAAATCAATAAACTTAAACACATTCTGAATGCAAGCTAGAGTTAGGCATCCTTTTTTCCAATTTGATGGAAGGTTGTGGCATTATCAGATATTGAGTTTTTGTTGTCATAGAATGACAATTTGAGGAGTGCCCCTGAACTTGTTTCTCTCGCTTGGTTTTAATTCGGTAATCGCTTAATGCAGATAATGCAACGTCAGAAACTCACCTGCGTCGGTAGTTTTGGAGGACATGCTTCTCATGACTAGATCTCTATTTTTTTCCCTTATCCACCTCACCTCTTTCCATTGTGCCGCCCGCCCGCTCTGAAAAATCTATCTCTGCCATGCTTTTATCCTTTATGTTGTTCTGAGGACACGCGCAGACCAGAAGGGTCTACGCTAAATGTGTTGTGCGTGAACAAAGGCGGTCTTACTCCCCCTGCCATTAGACACACGTTCTCATTCCTGTCTGTCCGGCCTCTCTCCTCTCCAAATGGGAAAGTAATAATTGAAGATTCCACATCTTGAAACGAAAACCCTTGTGTGGGTAATTCAAGGATTATTACTGAAGGCCTGAGACAGTTTTTCTGCCTCTCTAAGCATTAAAGGGTTATTTTGTGTTCTTGGAGAAAGGTGGAAGATGGGGAACCATTATAAGAAACAAAGAAACCTGGATAATAGGGAATTGCGCTGAGAAGAGAGAGCTAGAGAGGGAGGGTGGGCAGGCGGGCGGACGGGCGGGGTGAAGATCTGGTGGTCAGACGGAGCAGAGCCGACGCGGATGGAGGCAGGTGAAGACTTCACCCTTCTCCGTGACCTCCACTAGGGTGGGCCAAAGCTGTGCTATACACCTGCTTCCTAATCCACTTATCCGAGGACAAGTTCTAGAAAAGAATGGGAAACCAGAGAATTTGCGGTCCTAACCCATTTAGGCTGCCTCCTCTCGGCTCTAGGATGTCAGAGATTTGCCTAAGAGCTGTTTCCTAATTGAAGGAGATTAAGATAGCCTGTCAAACAGCCTGGAGTCTCCCAAATTGAAACACTGTTATCCATTAAGCTTTATCAAATCAGACACTCAGGGAGGCCACCGGCAGTACGCCGGCCCCTAATGAAGTGTCAGCCATAGTCCAGCGACGGGAGGCCAGGCTTCGGATTTCACCCCGGCTTACGGAAGATAGCCGCAGCAGCGTGCCAATTTACCTTGTGTGTGTGAGTCCTGACAAATAACCCGTTGGGGGTTTGGCACTAGAGGAGGCTAAGCGGCCAGATCTCGAGTCGACGGGATCCACTTTCACGGGTCTCATTGGGTACTCCGTATTTGGGGAAAGAGAGGCCTTCTTTGATAGCTCCTAGATAGGCTATTTGTTTCCTGGGCACATGACTTGGTGCTCACTGAAGCTGAGGCTTATTTGAAAGAGATCTTTTCCTCTCCCTCCCTATCACCCTGCTATTTCCTTCTCCGCTTCTCTCTCCTGGAGCGCGACAGCCCACCCACACTAAATTAATTTTGACAAGGAACTTAAGATAACGTCAAAGCGCTGACTAATCAGTGTATTGGGTTTCTGTAAGGCAGAGAGCTGTGAAACATGCCATCATATTTAATAAAAGACTCCCGTTGCCTCTCTTGCTTTCTAGTCCTCTTGTTCTACCCCACACCCTCTCTCTCTCTCTCTTTACCTGGTCTGTCATGTCTGGTTTGTGCGGATTTGAAAAACAATTACAGTTTTTGGAAGCGTGATTGGCAGACGGGGAGGAAGCAGAGAATGGGGCTTAAGGGAGCTTTTGCTAGTCTCTGCGCTCAGGGTTTTGTGTGGAGCTGGTCTCCTGAAATTCCTTTCAACTTCTCCTTTTGTTGTTGTTTGATTTAAAGGGTAGATTAATCAGGGAATTTTTTTTGTGTGTGTGAGGCTGTTGACTGCCTTTTTGGCTTTATTCAGTGTGTTTCTCTGAGACTCTTTCTCTCTGTCTGCCATTTCTTTTTCTCATCCTGTGTGGCTCTCAGAGTCAGTGAAAATTGTGTTATTGGATCTGATAAATCTGGAGAGGGTTAGCACACCTCTTCAGGTGAGGTCAGATGAAAGCGTGCTTTGTCTTTTTATCAGTAATTTATAGCTATTTACCTATATTTTTTTTATTTAGATATTCTTCAGTATATGTAACAATAAGTTGTAGGAAATCATAACTAATTGTAATCACAGTGTATTACGTTTCTATTCATCATTATACCTTTAAAGAGTAATCGGTAACACTTTACAATAAGGTTCATTAGTTAAAGGGTTAGTTCACCCAAAAATGAAAATTAAGTCATTAATTACTCACCCCCATGCTGTACCAACTCCGTAAGACCTTCGTTCATCTTCGGAACACAAATAAAGATATCTTTGATTAAATCTGAGAGCTGGATCACTCCTCCATAGAATGCCTAAGGGACTGGCTCTTGACGACCCATAAAGACATTAAAGAAAATGTTTAAATATTCCATGTGCCTACAGCGTCTCAATTATAAGTTTATCAAGCGACGAGACTACTTTTTGTGTGAAAAAAAAAACATAAATAGCGACTTTATTCAACTATTCCATTACTTCCTTATGGGCGCATGCGCGAGAACTGAGATGACGACGCTTCTTCCTCGACTACTTCTTGTTACCGGCTGCTCACCGCTTAGGAGTATTACCGCCACCTACTGTATAAGATGATGTGCTGATATAGCCGGAGCGCGATCATCATCTTATACGGTAGGTGGCGGTAATACTCCTAAGCGATGATACTCCTACATTTACATTTATTCATTTAGCAGACGCTTTTATCCAAAGTGACTTACAAATGAGAACAATAGAAGCAGTTAAACTAACAGTAGGACAACCATACGTAAGTGCTATAACCCCTCAGTTTAATTTTAGTGCATTTTTTAAATAGAATAGAATAGTAGAGAAGAGAAAGTGTTAGTACTACTGAATCAAGTCCTGCCGAAAAATAGTGCTTGCCGTTAGAAGATAGTTTGTGACGTCAGAAACACCAGCGAGGCGATTTCAAACCTTTTTTTCACTGCAGTTTTAAGGAGAAAAGACTCAGCAATGGTGTTGACTTAAGAATTTGCACATGATTTGTCTTAAAGCATATTAAAAATACACACAACATTAAAAACGTGATTTTCACCGGATAATGTGTTGACTTAATGGGCTATATCAGAGACTATTTATATAGAGACATGCCACTTCCTCAATACTTAATACAAATGTATAGGGAAAACCCGTAACACCAAAGATGGCGGTTGTATGCAAATGCCCCACCCCTCCCACTGGACAGCCAATCGTCTGCTTTTAACGGTCAAGCTGGGAAACATTTAAATACGTTACTGTTTGAAAAGGCAGCAGATTTGATATGCAATGTATGTGTGCGTTGTGTAAATATCCAGCCCGTTCTCATCCTTTAGCGTCACATAGAACGCTTTATGACAAAACGGCGCTATACTACGCACATGGTACCCTTTATCGTTTATACACGCGAACTCAAGGCGTTATAAATCCTTTAGCGTAATATGAGACTACCTTACCCTACCCCACACCTAAACCTACCCATCACAGCGCGTGTTATATTAACGATAACGCGTGCCATGTGCGTAGTATAGCGCCGTTTTGTCATATAGCGTTCTATATGATGCTAAATGATGAGAATGCGTTGAAATATCAGATATCCCAAGTCTCCCAGAAGTTCCGGGGTGTCTCCTGCAGATTGATAGTGGCTCGCTGATACCCGCAAATTAGTTAAAATCTCATGGAATCTAGAGCGAGCGAGCAAGAGCGCGCACATACTGTGTTTCAAACTGTGCAGCGCTGTGCGACAGAGAGCAGAGAACCCGTGCACATGCGTAGTAAAAGTATAACCTGTGGGAAAACAGCGTTTTAAACCTTATTTTGGGGCAAAGACATCAAACTTTTTCAGAGATTTGTATCATATTTTACTGCTGTTTCTGCAGTATTTATGTCCCGGTGACCAGTGAAAGTGCTGTTCTGACTCTCTGCCCATTCATTTAGATAGAGCCTGGTCTTGTTAAGTCCGAAATAGCTGCCCGGAGGCATTGCCAAGATGGCGGCCGAGTGGCATGACTTGCCTGAAATGAATTAAGTTAACACATTAAGAACACGCTTAAGTTCTGCATTTGACGCAAGTATGCTCGTCAGTTTCCGGTTGGGGAGATTAAAGCGGAGGGAAAACGGGATTTATGGCAGAGTCTTCAAAATTTACTGTCCTCCCGTCTTTGAAACGAAACTTTCATACGTTTAGACAGTGGCGGGCCGTGCATTTCACACCAAGGCCTTCTGTCCTACCTGAATAAATAAAGCCTGGTTCACACGGGATGATTTTAAAATTGTCAGCCGATTTTCCAAACCTGAGAGACCCCACACACGGCGATTAAAAAATCACGGGTCTAACAGTTTTGGTCGTTCAGTGTGTGGTGCGCAGCCACACGGCAAAATCAACACATGACACACGAACCGATTTGACTCCCAAGCATTCCCAGGTCAGACGGAAAATCTCACAAAATCCCTCGAGATAAAACGTGACTTCAGAGTAAACAATCATGGCGGACGAAGAGGATGCAGTGGCGATAGTGTTTAGTTTGTTTTTAACGGAAAAAAACCGTCCACCGGACATTCTGGTGCGCCATACCGCCGGGCGCCGGCTGTTTTGATTTTGTTTACCGCCAGTGCTTCCTCAACGCCTCGTCACCTCGCTTTCTGATTGGCTACACGCCACAGTTCACAGGCTGCATGCTCGTTCGTTCCCGGTGGACACCACACACGAGGAGAAATCGGGCCAAAACAATCCAACATGTTGGATATCCCCGATTTGAGATCGGAGCGGTCCCAGCATCCTTCCGAGCAGACGAGAGCAGTCTTAACACACCACACACGGCAGGAATATCTGATCAGATTATTTTACGATAATCGGAGCATCCTTAAGATTGTCGGGAGGGGTGAATCGGGGCTAAAATCGGGCTAATAATCCTGCCGTGTGAACCAGCCTTAACTTTTAATAATGTATCAGCGCAAAGCCTCTCTATAATTGTTGTTTTTATTTTGCAACCACAGTTATAATGCGGTGACTTCGGGAAAGGACCGGTAGAGAGAAACGAGCGTGTGAGTTCGGCTGGTGCGTTTGTACAGTGGTTCTTGCGTTACGAATCCGATTATAAATTCAGAAACGGAGCCTCCCTTATCTTGTCGTTCAAGGGCTACAATAGTCCCTTTTCAGATGTTTGAAAAAACAAAAGTTTCGATCATAAATTTATAAGAAAAATTAAGAAAGTCATATTCACCACGGGGAAAAAAGCATTAACTCACCAAAACTACAGATTATTCTTTACACAAAATCCATCCTTATTTCTTTCCTCAAGAAGACTTCAATTACTGTTGTACAGGTTCTAACTGCGTTTTAGGTCCAACAATGTTCGTGTCTGTCTCGTCATATTTCTAGCATAAGTTTTAATTCGCTTTATGGCTAAGAGTGCCTGTCGACAGAAGCACACAGTCACCGCAAAACATGACGTTGTGTACAGCTTTCCCATGCTCTCACAGAGTTTTGAACGAGATCAGCGGGACTTTTGCCTTCAAAATCATTCGTTTCATAACTTACATTAACGTTAGTCAGTTCTGTTTTTACCCGGAGAGATTGAATAGAGTTCCATTATTCTGCGTTTAGCTCAGGCTGAATAAGGGATTTATTTCTGCTGGAGGTCGAGCAGGGAAAGAAACATTAATTTTTGGGTTGAAAAACGATTACATCTACAGGACTATATATTTAGTTTACACAGTTCGCTACAGATGCGGACACTACCACTAAAAGTATGCGGTCTGTACGCGCATCCAATCAAAGAACGAGAAAGTATACGTTATTACATGCCAGCTAGATGGCCCCGCTGCAGTCAAAGCGAAATCTGATTGGCTGATTAAATCTGCCGGATTATCTTATTGGTTAAAGAAACAGTTTCATTGCCATTCATTTTATACTACAGACGCCCGCTCTGTCGATTCTGAAGGCCTCCAGGCAGGTTTATTTACCCGGCAACGCATGATGGCTGAAATATGATTGGATACAAGCTCTAACATAAAAACACACTACTGGAAGCAGCGCAACCAAGAGAAAAGCTATGAAATTAAGAGAACAAACTATTTGGAATAATTGAATGCTCATTCATGGAAAAAATATAATAAAGTGCAAGTCAGTAATTCTGATAGTGTTTAGGCCAGCAGAGAAGGCCTTGCTGGCCCTGACGGCCCACCACTGCGTTTAGATGTAACGAGGGGTGTCTATTTTGTCTGTTTTTGTGACTAACGTTGCTTTACTATAACCATGGAATATAAAATTCAATATAAATTCTTGGTATTGCATTGGACTCTACTATTGGCGGAAGTAATCGAGCATCCTTACACCATCACCGGAGATACCGCCGTGCATAGAGCCCATTGAAAATGTTAACATGTTTCTCAAATCCTTTATTTATTTAGGAAAAAAAAACATTAATGTGATAATCTATTCATATTTGAGGCATGTCCGTCAAATATTTCTTGTTGAATGTGAAACTCTGACACATCATCAGTGGCAGTCGGGCAGAAGTTTTGACAGCAGCTGCTCCTCTGATTGATGCCAGTCCTCTTGAGTCCTCATACCAACACTGTCCGTGACTCGTCTTCAGTGATCGCTGACCCCATCCAGCGCCTATACACAAAGGATTACGCAAGCGTCTGCGAGTGGCAGGAGTGTGTGCGGATGAGAGATGAGACTTTTATGAAGTTTTAGCGCTTTGTGGCTGCACAGATGGAAGCTCGTTTAGACCCTGCTGTTTGAGCAGAGTCCTGGGTGACGCCTGGCTCAGTACCGGCTCTGAGCACAAATCCTTATTTTATTAGAAACATTAAACAGACTTAGTCAGTATATCTGCCTTTCTGCTAGCTCTGTATGGCTACACTTAACTAATGTATAAGAGCTAAGCTAGTGATATCCTTGAGTTAACAATGTTAAAAAAAAACAGGGCAACAAATAATTGGTGTGAACTTTTCAGAGCGCCCCATTAACACAATAGTTCCTAAAAACCAGCTCAAACAAACACTAAAAGTAAAATAAATCCACACATTTTTATAGAACTTGGCTGCTTTTGTCAACACTCAATGACTATGAGCGGAATTCCACCTATAAAAGGGCGGTTTTGTTTGTGTGTCTGTGTCGACAGCATCTTTAGTGTGTAAAACAGAATTTTTATGCTCCCTGTTAGCGCTTGTGTTTTTACAGCGAGCTTTAGGCTGTTCATTAAACAGAATGGGAAGATTTGCTTTTCCAGCATGGTCTGTCAGCACCTTCATGTCCTCTCATCACACATATTTTCTTTTTACTACAAAAAGAGACACATTTGTTGGATTCCTGTTGGCAAACTTGCATTTTAACCAACGAAAAGAGCCCTCTTCATCTTTGCTTTCTACATCATTCAGCTGCGTATCGTTAAAATTAACAGCCCTTTATGTTCACTTTATGTTTGCTCTATTTTTTTCGAGGAAGTAAAATTGTGTCAGGTTTAAACGGAATTTAATAAGCTGCCATTCGAAGGCATCTGGACTTGTGCATTTCCGTAGTGTTTACAGCAGTGCTTTATGTCACTTTGTGAGTGTGTGTGTGCACGCATATATACCTGAATGGCTTTACGGCTTTGTGTCATGTCTCATTTTTCATGGACAGAAGGAGACAGAAGTGCTGATGCCGTGTGGTTATGAAGAAGATCGGCTCATCCTGTCTCGTTGAAAGAGACCTGCCACATGCAGACAGCAGACACACACACACACACACACACACACACACACACACACACACACAACTAATATATTGATGTCTGTGTTCATTAGGCCTGATATGGCTGATATGAGCTGTAGAGTGAAGAGTAACCGGAGGATGCTGGAGTATAAAGAGACAACTGACATGTTATCAATTGAAAATGTTTCTTACATTTTGAGGGGGTATACAAGTTATTTCAATCATGAAAGTCCATCAAATGCACAATATCAAGTGAGACAACAATTATATTTAGTCCATATTTAGTTTATTTGTCATTTTATTGATATTGAAAGTGGAGAGGAGAAGGTGAGAGAAAAGGAACAGGACACAAGGCAGGCTGGATTAAAATTTTGTGTCACCCAAATTATTAACCCTTTATGACCTGCCATAGAACAGTTCCACCAGAGTATATCTTTCTATTTTACATGCTGTGCTGTCATTCTTTTGAGCATTTTCATATGCCATACATCAAAATAATCCTTACTTTCTCAACTTGAAGGCTATGTTTGTAATAAATCAATAGTACCTAGATAAATATCTAAAAAGTGCAATAAACAAAAAAAAAACAATAATAAAAAAAAAATCTGCATATTTTACTGAGAAATGAGAAAAATGTGCATAAAACAGTTATACAGAATTGATTTGAACTGTTTACATCAATTAGTCTTTAAGATACACTCAATCAAAAAAGGGAATAAAATGTCATGTAAATATTCAATTACATTTGTGGTCAAACAGATAACATTTTGCTTTTAAATATTGATTGAACATTGAATTGGTTAGAATATAAATTAAATAGACCCTGTCAGAACAATTAATAATAAAATAAATATAAAATAAATAAATAAAGGCGTGCGTCTGTGTACTTTCATTTTGACATAACGTGGCGCGCACGTGTGCGTGTGTGTGTGTGCGTGTGTGTGTGAATGTGCTTGTATTTGCAAGTGTATAAACGAGAAAGAAATGATAGAATGAATCAATGGTAAAAAGACAATAACGATAAGAAGGAACAGATGGGAGTCAAGTGCGAGTCAAACCTCTATATCTAAACTATATGCGACACACGCTGGGGTCATAGTGCACAGGACGTAATGGCGTGATCAGTCATCGGAAGACGTAACTATCAATTGCAGATCTACAGAACATGTGTGCAAAGACGCGCAATGCATTTTTGTATGTTTTTTTGGAAACGCATTATTACAGACTCTTATTCTCTTATTACAGACTATTATTAGAGGGTGAAAACCATGCAACATGCGCATGTTGAGGCTTGATGTGTCATAGTGCACCGAACGTGATGCGTCAATGCACCATCGGAAGCCGCAACTATCAATCGCAGATCTACAGATCATGTGTGCAAAGACGTGCAATGCATTTTTGTGATTTTTTTTTTTTTTTTGTGAAACACAATTTACGCATTTTGTACAGACTCATTATAGGGTGAAAATAATGCAACATGCGCATATTGGAGGCTTGATCTGTTCATGTTACATCTCTGGTTTTGTATGCAAAAGAATGATTGAGCTAGCCACTTGGTTTCAGTTTCTATAGGCTGTCAAACAGACACACGCAAACCGGAGACGCCGACGCTCCAGTCGGTCTTAAAGGGTTAAAACAGTCCAATGTGTGAAAAAGCATGTTTGTGAACCACTAGGGCACAGGGTAACAATTTAGAATACTTTTCCTTTGTTAATGAATAACTACACAAGAACCAATAAGTAACACAATATTATTAACTACTAAGAAACTCTGATTAATGAACTAGTAAGTAATAGCACAGATGAAAGTGGTAGTTCACTATTAACTAATCAATAACTACTATTTTATTTAATGTTTCCCAGAGAACTACTGAAAAAGTTACAACATTCTAATACTTTAGAGTACGTGTTCCTTTGTTAATGAATAACTACACAAGAACCAATAAGTAACACAATATTAACAATCTAATAACTATTAATAACTAATAAGAAACTCTGATTAATGAACTAGTAAGTAATAGCATAGATGAAACTAGTAGTTCACTATTAACTAATCAATAACTACTATTTTTTTTGTTTCTCAGAGAACTACTGAAAAAGTTACAAAATTCTAACACTTTAAAATACGGTTCCTTCGTTAATGAATAACTACACAAGAACCAATGAGGGCCCTGTTTACACGAGAACGCTCGCGGGTGAAAACGTAAAAATATTCTATCGGATGTGCCTTTCGTTTACACGGCGACTGCGTTTTTGAGGCTTAAAAACGCAAAAAAGTGAAACCACCCTTCAGAGTGGAAATCTTAAAACGTTCCACCGTCGCGTTCCCGTGTAAAGGGTAAAAACGCAAAAGTCTGCTTGACAGTGAAGGTTGTACGCAGGCACGTGGACTTGGTGTTGCTGTAGTATGCACTCCTAGCCACCTGGAGTGCATACTACATTGAATTTCTCAGACATTTGCTTCACCATTTGCACGCGATTTCCCACACAAAACGCAGAATAAAAAGTGATGACGCAACGCCACTTTTGCGTTTCTCTTCAGAATTGTTTCCGTGTAAACATAGCCTAAGTAACACAATATTAAAAATCTAGTAACTACCATTAACCATTAAAAAAACTCTGATTAATGAATTAGTAAGTAATAGCTCACAGATGAAAGTGGTACTTCATATTTCTATGGGAATTACTAATTATTTGAAATCCGTATTATAAAGTGAAGATCATGGCTAACTAGTAATGACTCAAGTGTTACTACATACTTCTAAAGAAATTTTACTAAAAGTATACTAAAGTTCACCAAAAATCTCAAACGCTTGAATGACTTTTGTGTTTGGTTGCACAAATCATGACTAGATCGTGTAGTAACACTTGAGTCAGTTCCAATAATCTTCACTTTATAATACGGATCCAAATAATTAGTAATTCCATAGAAGTGTGCAGTACCACTTTCATCTATGAGCTATTACCTACTAGTTCGTTAATTAGTTTATTTTTAGTTAATAGTTACTAAATTGTTAATAAACTTTTTCAGTAGTTCTCTGGGAAGCATTCAAAAAATAGTAGTTATTGATTAGTTAATAGTGAACTACGACTTTCATCTGTGCGCTATTAGCCTCTACTAGTTCGTTAATCAGAGTTTCTTGTTAATAATAATTACTAGATAGTTAATATTGTGTTACTCATTGGTTCCTGTGTAGTTATTCATTAACAAAGGAACCATATTCTAAAGAGTTACCATAATACACATACATTCATTTCACATTGTGTCTTTTTCATTAATATTATTGGCTATATCATAAAGCTTTGAGAATTTTTATTGTACATTTGTATTATTTTTTTTCAATACTTGTTGATTCATTGATTTAAATATACGCATATTTTCGCATTATCACCCACTTAAAAGGGCAGTGCTGCTTATTATTTGTGTGATGCAGAGTCCGAGGCGTTCAGATCCATGTGCAGATATTTTATTGAAACACACAAGCAAACAGAGCAGAGCAGAAACATTAATTAAGAACACTTAGGGGAAATCCAGAATCGCAATAGTTACCAGGCAAGGGTCAGGACACGCAGCAAACATTCATAAAGGGGGTCCTTGGAAACAGGCTAGGATCGAGGAACCAGGAATACGAGGGAATTACCAGGAGATTGCTCAGAGTTGCATGCCGTGGCAGAGACAATACTTCACTGGGAACAAAGGAGAGAGGTCCAGATTAAGGGAGCTGAGTGAGAACAGTTGGCAGTGATGATGGGGATGAGACAGGGATGGAAGGTGATGAGTGGTGACGACGGGGATGATGGGAAGTGAAGTCCTAGAACTCAGGGGAGAGTGATCTGGAGAGGCCAGGAAATTAAATGTTTACATTTATTAGTTGTTTTATTTTTATGTAGTTATCTGTGTGGCATCTCCAAACAGTATGAAGGGCAAGTGAGGAATCTGAACTAATGACCCAACTGAGCCAGGGGGACAAATCCTTTAACACTGTGACATATTATGACTATTTTAGGATTCCTTTTTATGATTCTATTTTATGATTCTATTAATCGCATTTACCGGTAAACGTTTTTGTTAATATATATATATATATATATATATATATATATATATATATATATATATATATATATATATACATATATATATATATATATATATATATATATATATATATATATATATATATATATATATATACACATACAAAAACTTTTAAGTTAGATGCGATTAATTACGCGATTAATCGATTTGAAAGCACTAGAAAATACTAGAGCCCGAGCCGATAAAGGGTTCTGAAGGCCGATACCAATACAGATATTTTTTGGTTTTAAAATCCATATATCGGCCGTATATATATATATATATATATATATATATATATATATATATATATATATATATATATATATATTAGGGCTGCACGAATATTGGTAAAAAATGGCATTGCGATATTTTTATATTTCGCGATATATATTGCAATATTAGAACAATTTCCCCCAGATGATTTGAATAGCTCTATTTTGGAGAATGAATCATTGAACGACTGGGGTGGTTTCGTTATGGAGTATATCCGCATAGAAACTAATATTAATTAATTGAATGTTGTTTACTAATGTCATTAACAGGTTATGTTAACAGGATGCTGCACATTAGTGGTGGTTGAGGAGATCCCCTTCCCCCTATATAAAGCACTTTGAGTGCAGAGAAAAGCACTATATAAATGTAATGAATTATCATTATTATTATTAATGTAGTTAACTAGACTTGAATAAATGGAACCTTCTATGGGAAAATGTTCAAATGAGTCATTAGTTCGCGAATCGGACGTTTCATTAACGGACCACGCCATATCCGCTGTGTGATTATCCAGGCAGGTTAGGACATCGCACAAGATTTGTGTCAACACAGAAAACATTTCATCACTGGATCGCTTTTTTTTATTGAAAGTGTGGTTTATGTAATGTCATCTCTGAATGTGTGGAACAGCAATTCACAACCAGTGGTAGTTCAGAAAAAAGGTCTTCCGACCTTTTACCGTCATGTATTCTCAAAGATATTCAGTCAACTCAATTCATTGATATGAACGATCCCTAGTGACATCGCACATTCTTGCGATGTGACTATCGTGGATGCGCACATCGCGATATCGATGTTAAAGTGATACATCGTGCAGCCTTAATATATATATATATATATATATATATATATATATATATTTATATATTTTTTTTTTTTTCAGAAATGCGCAACAAAACATTAACAGATTTCCCTAACATTAGTTATTTGTAGTTATTTATGAGTTTTAAATAAAATAATATGATAATGCATTTTAAAAAGAAACTTGTTCCTTTTATTGTCACAACAGAGCAGACTGATGATAGTGGCATTAGCTAGCTTTATGGTTAGCTAGTCTATGATGAGCCATAATTTAGCAATGGGTTATGTCATACTGCAAATTGTAAAACATACATTTTCAATAAAACAGGCCAAGGAGAGATGGTACGTCTCATTGCTACGTCAAGCTATCACGCAAAGTTCAAAGAAATACTACGTCATTTCTTACGTCGACGATATGCTCAAAAGTTAAAAGGACAGTCAGTCAACTACACTGTAACAACGTAACGTAACTATTACTAGCTAATTCCGCTTCACTCTCGGCTTATTTAACAGCAGCAAAACTGGACATGATAGTCACAAAGTTTGTCATGCTTATTTGAGTCAAGAGAACTGATGGGGATGTTCTTTTAATTGTTATTCAAGCAATGTATGTCTCGTGACCAACTCAACGAGTGTTGCCAACAGGGACTGTGTAGAGTGCCCTCTGGTGGACAAACTATACAACTCCAACACTCATGACATGGTTCAAGCATGTTATGTCCGTTTTTATTTTATTTTTTAAATATTCATTTATCGGCCATTATAACTGCCGATACCAATAGTTTGGAAAATGCCTAATATCGGCCAATAATATCGGTCTGCTGATATATCAGTCTGGCTCTAGAAAATACATTACTGACATTCAAGATTGGAAGTTTGTATTCCCGCATGAGAGTTTGTGTTTGTTTATTTGATTCTAGTATTGAGCAGAACCTTAAGGAACTGCAGGCCAAGGTCGGTGAGTCCTGCATCGGAGAAAGAGTGCCCAGTCCAGTAGAATGCCTCCAGTGGTTCAGTCAGCGTAACGTGAGCATCCTGAAGCCAGTGGCTACGGGACACCAAGAGCTGTTGGACTTCCTTCGAGCCATGGTAACCAAAGCCATACTGAACCTCAGTTGCAATCTGTCCATCAGACACTATTGTAACATTTTTAGGAATACTATTCCACATTTCTTTCTTGAAATGATTAATTCTCTCTTTCAAATATTTTAACAGCAAAACTTGCTGAAGACAGAGGAGGCTTGTGAAGAGGCCGTCCTTCAGTTACTGCTGAACATTTCTTCTCAGTGTGGTGTGGCTTTCCCTGCTTCCTGCCCTGTATCTTCCCAAGAGCACTTCCAAAACCCCGCCTTATCCATGCCACGCGATGACCTCGCTCTGGAGGTCCAGGAGGCATGGAATGATGTTCGTTTCTCATTGCAGAACCACTTACTTGGCAAACTCCAAATGATGGCTGAACCAAGCCAAACTGAGGGAGAACTAGGTGTTGGGATTAGGGTTCCTCAGAAGGTCCTTTACCTTCAGCAGCTGTTATTCCTCTACCCTGATGCAATGGTCCTCAGCTGGTACCAGCACCTTCAGATCAAGGCTGTACTTCGTGTTCTCAGAAACTGCCAGAGCTGCAGCCCAGGTGGCGAGAAGGGCTTTGACAGACTGACTCTGGGCTTTCAAACCGCCTCGCCAACTCTTTGCTCAATGCTTCGAGAGGAAATACAGGTGCTTAATGGGATTGCAGAACCACATAACATCCTGGCCTTTCTCAACCACGTCTACCTGGACACAGTGGCACAGGAACTAGGCTTTCTGATGGAGAAGGAGATTGAGGCGGCACTAGAAAGACAACACCATGCACAGCAGCAAAGGAGGCAAGATGTCCAGGAAGTCTTCAGTAGGTAAGTGTCTTCATGTCCTTCTATTCATGTTGAACACAATGCTGGAAATGATAAATTGATGATTTATAAACTGAAACGGTTCCATTCTTTTTGGCTGACTGCTACAATACTGGTCAAAAGTTGTTGTTACTGAAATTTAAACAGTTTAATGTCTCAATGTACTTTGGAATTAAATAACAGAGCAAATAAACAGTTGGAAAATCAACTTTCAGACCAAATATTGTTCTGAAAGTTTTTCTAAACACTGACACATAAGTTTCCACATATTCCCCTTCTGTGCAGTTCATCCCAAACCGGCTCGATAGAGTTTATGTCTGGAGAATGTGCTGTTCATTCCCTGATTTGAAACCTTTACTTCTGAGGTAGTTCTTACATAGCCTGAAGGTATTTTGTTGGTCATTATCTTGCTGTAGGTTGAACCCCTGACTAACTGTATACCAGAGGGCATTGAATGGCTTCAACTTGATGTGGTAGACTTTTTGGTGCAGGGTGTCAGGGTGCCACTACTCTTGAACCAAAGATTTCACTAGTCCATTGGCAACAAACTTATTTTTCTTATTCAGGATATAAACTTTTGACTGGTAGAGTATGTGATTTCTGGGAGTCTGGGTGCACACTGTTTTATTATTGTTCTGAGGAATAGCTAATAACTGTGTGTGAGAAATATTTGAAAGATGTTTCGATTTTAGAAACCACACAAAAAAAAAAAATAATAATAACTTACTGGACAGAACTGTTAAACTTATTAAGATGAAGAAACTATGGGTCTGTGCTCAGATGCTAGCATTCTCAGCACTGTCAGAATGAAAATCCCAGAGCTGTCGAAATAAAAGTCCTCTTTCAACACTCATCGGCCAAACAGAAAAATCCACAGATACCAATGAGAAAAGAAACATGTCCCCCCACATTTCAAAATCTAAGTTTTGTCCCCCACTATTTCCCAATGTAGTATTTTGTTTTGAATTGCGTGCCTGTCTCGGACAATTTTGGAGTCTCCCGATTAATCCATTCTACAATACATAATTACATTTTTAAAACGGCCGTATTCTTCAGCTGCTGTCAGTCGACCATGTTGCGGCATCGCGCACCGCTGCGCATGCGCATCTAGGTGACACAGATAAATGTATGCATCAATCTGTTCCTGGGAGATCTTTAGTTGCACGGGATGTGGAAGCGCACAAAAGTTCCAGAAATGTACAAAAAGTGCCCTGGCCTTGAATGACAAGGTATGGAAAATAAGACTAAACCAAAATTAAATAACCAAGACTTGGTTGGTATTTTTCTCAGGAGATTAAGCAAACTGCCAAGAGAACTGCTAGCTATAGCTACTCAAAATAAACTAGCAATCTATTCAGTCAGCATATTTGTGTTTGATCTGTGTGAAAAACTTGAAATATTTGCTAGACCTACTTTTAGCTACCAAGCAACCTTTCCACAAGGGATGTCTCTTAGGCCACGTTTACACAAAGCCGGGTATTTAGCAAAACGAATATTTTCCCCCTCTCCGTTTTCAAAAATAACATCGTTTACACCCCCGCATAAATACGCCGTCGAGCGCCATCATAACTATGCTAAAACCTAAGGCGGCAGTGTAGGGGTTAAAGATAAAGCCATGCAAGCCAATCAGAATCCTGGAATCGACAAGAGAGAACCTAAAACGCCGTTTCTCCCAGTTTACACGACAACAAATATCCGGCGTTTTCAAAAATCTCCACTTTGCCCAGAGTTTTTAGAAATAATCGTTTTCAGTGATAAAAACGGCGTTTCGTGTAAATGAGAGGGCAAAACGCAGAGAAATATCTGCGTTTTCCCATCGTGTAAACGGGGCCTTAACCTTGCAGTTTTTCACATATCATGTAAGAATCAATTTCTCCATTTCTTTGCACAAAACTCTCCAGAAAGTGTAATTTAATGGTTTATTTTTCAAAAAATTTCCCGGGGCATTCCCCCGGACCCCCTAGCATTGACTGCCCCCCCCAGGTTCAGAATTGCTCCTACACCCCTGGATTTAATGCAGATAACCAAATATCTATCTACATAAGCCTAGTACTATACATTTTCCTTACCTCCGTGTATCTTGTTCATTGAATCATTGTTAATTTTTTGAATGCACCATTTTCCAAATCCTCTTATTTTTAAAGCTACACTGTGTGATTTTTATCCCCATCTAGTGGTGAAAATGTATATGACCATCCAGTGAATATTAGTTTTTCGTTCCTCTCAATTCCAATTGCGTTTTAACTCCTACGGTGGCCAATGTAGTCCAAGATTATCATGGTTTCCAGTTCGACCTCGTCCATGAGTGTTAACTCAAACGTAAACGCAAAAGGCGAAGCTTGAATTAACGGGTATGTCCCTCTTTGGCTAATGTACTTTCAAGATGGAGAGGCAACATGGCGACCAGACATTAGAACCCCTTACCCGTATGTATTTGCAATGGCATATTATACACTCACGAGAATACTTTATTACTTGAACGAAGTAAATATACATTATTGAGCACATATATTTTTGAAAGAACTAAGTGTTTTTAGCTAAGAATAAACTAAAAGAGTTACACAGTGTAGCTTTTAAAGATAGTAACACTCGCTGTACTTTTTTTTGCTATTCTTCTGATATAAATCTTTAACTGACAGATCCACAAACACTTTTTGCAGCTCCTTGTACAGATGTCAGCATCCATTTTTGAATAGACTTATTAGGGCTTCGCTTCCATTTAATTCACCTTCCTGCCAGAATTCTCTAATTTTTACACGCAGCGGACACTCTTATTCAGGGCTGAATAATTGGCCCTATGTCTGTGGATGAACCCCGTTACAGTCATGATTTAAATAGTTGTTTTTCTATTAGTCTAAGAGCAACACACTTTAGTTTTCCAGCTGTCTTATTAAATCTGAATATGACGCAACATCAAACAATGAGCACTTTGACTGTTGTTGTTGGTTGCAGGGTTTGTGTTTGAGCTATAGCTGAATTTTATTAAGTAAACGACAAATATAGGTTTCGCTTTCAATTGAAGCTATCAAAACAACCTGGCATTTCTTCTCTTTGTCTTGTTAGGTGTTATTTAATGTGCTTTATTCATTCTCCGTATTTTGTGGAAAGCTCGCCTGGGAGAAGTGATGGTAGGGTGGGTGGGGGGTGAATCTTGACGCACTGTCCCACGGGAGCACCGCCGCTCCTGGCATCACACACTGTCAAAGCACTGAAGCATTTAACAGCTTTTCATGCGCAGATATGCCAGTTTCTTTAACCCCTCCATCTGAAAGGGATGAACAGACTTTGTTACCCCCTCCTTCACCAGATGTGGGAGTCTCAGCCCTTTGTACCCATCTTCTTCCATCCCTTGCTTTTCATCCCTCTCACTTTATGTCGTCTTTTTTTTTCCCCTCGACTTTTTCTTAGAGGTAATGGGGTGAGGGCTGGGCTCAGGAGACCATACAGGTCAGCTGATCTGGAACAATGAGGAGTTTAAACCCTTACTATCACACCTCAGTGGATTTGTAGCAGACAGGATAAAGAACTGAAAAGGTGGAAGTGAGTGTGTCTGTGTGTGTGTGTGTGTGTGTGTGTGAAAGAGAAAGAGCTGGCTGATGTTTGTATGTTCTTGCACATACAGTTTATGTGCACAGTACATAATGTATTTGACACTTACAGACATTGTATATTCCACATATATATTTTCTGTCATGATCAGTTCAGCCAGAAAAAAAACAACAAAAACAGTATATAGTTTTCTCCAATATGCTGCATTCTCGGAGGAGACTCAGAGAAAATCAATACAGAAAATCAATATTATTTTACTCACTTTTGTGTAGGGCAACATTTTTTGTTTGTCCAACATAAGGTCCAAAATATCTCCAATATATACACACACATTACAGGTCAAAAGCTTCGAAAACATTACTATTTTTGATGTTTGTGAATCAAGTCTCCTACGCTCATCAAGCCTGCTTAAAAGAAAGTATCACAACATTGATAATAAACCAAGTATATTAGAATTATATTATATTATTTTTTAAATATTTCAAAATTTTGATGAAATAAATGCAGCCCTAGTGAGCATAAGAGACAATGAAGCAATATGACAACTTCACAAGTCATAAGTCTCAATTTCTAGGTCACTAATGAAATACATAAATTTGTGATGTGAACTTTGTAAAGACAGATGCTCTTCCAGTGAAGCTCAAGCAGCTCTTCAGATCTCAAATCATGCTGGAGAACATAATCATCAGGTTTCACAGAGTTCATGTAGCTCAAGTGCTTTTGTCATTAAAGCAAAAAGGGGACAAACCAAATAGTCCTGAAACATTCTGAAATGCTTCATTTTTATGTGAAAACCATCAATAGAGGGAATGCCTGACTGAGTGGCAAAAGATCTGCCACGTGACTGGATTTAATAGGGAAAACTGCGAAAATGCGACTAAAACGAACAATTTTATCAATTTAAACAAAATGTTGGACTCAATATAGTGTTCCTTACAACTTACTAAAAATCCATGGATATTGACATGCAGCCAGGAATCGTGTTGCCTGACATTTATGCTTGCCTGATTTCGACACGTGGGAAATAAAAAGCAATATAGACCTAAACATAAAGCAAATTTGCCTGTGAACGCTTTATATAAATACAACATAGGTCGGTCTAAATCCTTGTGATCATTTATATCAGTGTTATACTGTATATAGCCTATATTATCATATCGATACTATAACTTTATAGATTTTTTTTGGTCTGTTTATTAAAAAAACATCCAGTAATGCAGAATATGCAATGATCAATATATAATTGATGAGTTGTTAATATATAAAAATATATGGGTATGGTTTTACAGCTAAATTCAGCATTTTGACACAAAATGATAACTGCAAATCCACCTTTTGCTGACTGGAGTCCAGTTGTTTCTGTGAATTGCAGCGATCCATTTGCTCCTCTTTCTATCACAGTCTGTATACCTCCGATTATTTTGTCAAATCTAGTTGTACAGTCAATCGCGAAGCTTTTTCCCACTTTATATATGTTGTGTTTATTTTTGCGGCATTCACGGTGAAAACATATACAGCCGCTCAGTCTTTTTGCCACTCACTGTTTCCCCTTTTCCACCAAAAAATTTAACTGGTTCGGAACTGGTGCTGGTTCAAAGTTGGTTCGGAGTTGGTTCAACTTGCGAACCGCTTCAGAACCTGTTTGTTTTTCCACTGACTAGAGCGCCCAGGGAATGACGTCGTTACGTCACTGTTTACGTCGCCATACTTAGCCAGAAACGCTACAAGCAACATTACTTTGGGATTATCTCTAACTCGTGTATCAAGAAGGCTTTAAAAACAATCGAAATGTGTAAGTCTTTTAATATTTTCGTTTGATATGTAATCTTTTCTGATAAGTTATGTACCCCTGTCTTGTGTCTATAATGTCTTCAATAAAAAAAATAGAAAAAAAAATAGAAACGCTTGCGTTAACTTCAAGCATAACAATTACAAAGGCGGACTCCGTCGTGTTTCTGCAAATGTTTCTCTTGGCTTTGCGATCCTTTATTATGGTCAGAAAAGATGTTTAGAACACATCTAAACCCGCCCCAGCCCCCGACGTAAGCATGACATGGTAAAAGAACGGTTCTAGTCCAGCAAAGAGTTGGTGCCGGCTTTGGAACCAGTTCTCCTGGCCGAGACCGGTTCTTTGGCTGTCGAAACACAAAGAACTGGTTCGCGCGCAGGCACCGGCTCCGAACCGGCTCTCAAAATGCTTTGGTGGAAAAAGGGGCTAGTGAGTAACGGCAGGCCCTCTGGCTGACGGTGACGTCACATGCATACCCTCTATATGCAATGGACTAAAATTAAATGGGAGGTTTGGTCTGTTCTGCAGCTACTTTTGTCTATTTGATGTCAACCAATTCTGATACATCAGCCACTGATTTTGTTAGTAAATTGGACTAACCTGCTCTACCTGTTGAACATCAATGAATGCATGCAAGAATGGACAGAAATAGAGACTCACAAATAAGTTACTCCCCTCCTTTTTTTTCACTCAAAGAAGGGCTGCGCAACCCCTGCATCCCAGCTGGACTGTGCCACTGGCATTGACGGAGCCGGTTTAGTGTGTGTCAGTGAGCAACAGGCTGCAACAGGACAACCCACTGCACGCTGACAGCACTCAGACTCCCTCAGGCCATTAGGGGGCTCCACATGTGATGCGTTCGGGCCCCGGGGCCCCGCCAACCACAACGCCACCTTGAGCACACGTCCTGTTTTGTAAGATGGACCAATCTTTGCATTTCCATTTGCATTTAGTTACATATTTTTGCTTCCCTCCCCTCTCAAACCCAACCAGCACATATAAAAACAACTCTAATCCCCAGAGCATCCACATCTATACGGATCTCTGTGACACTTGGCAGAGCCGTTGTCGTGCCGTCACTCGTCGACCGCGTCATTGACGTGGCTGGTGGATAAATTAGGCTTCGTTCTGAATGGCTAATGTTCTGGGTCAAGTCGTACATCAGGAACAGAAACGTTGTCCGTTTCTTTTTTAAGATCGGCCTCTCTCTCTTTTCCTCACCTTTCTGCCAGAGAGGCCAATCAACAGAGAGAGTGAGGAAATGAAATCAGTGGCTAAATTGTTCCGTGATTGCCCATTCCCAAAAGAGGCTGGGCATCATTTGGAGAAAAGCATTTAATAATTGCTTTTAGGGCCATGTCAGACACATGCAATTCCCGCACTAATGGCCCAGCTAGGCAGAACACGGCCCCAAGGGTCAGTGCAGGACCAGCCAGCCAGCGAGAGCTGGAACCGCACGTCTCTGATTGTGTGTGTATGTGTGAGACTGAGGGAAGGAGAATGAAAGAAGGAATGAGGGAGCAGGCATGGCGGAGATGAAGTGGCAGCAAGTGTAACCCAACGGGGAAATGCACTTCAGTGTGAGTTTAATACTCCAGGCCAGGGATTTGGCAACTTGCCACACAGCAATTGTTTACCTTTTTGCTCACTGGCTGCATCTGTTCTGTTTTGTAAACGGCACTAAACTATCTGCCCGTAAACACTGGAATCAATAACAACTGTTTGGGGATTTCCCAGCCTCCCCTAAGATTCTTTCTTCTTCTTCTTCTCGCTCACTCGCTCTCTCTCGTTTTCTTTGTGTCATTTTTCAATGCCCCCCACCCCCTTCTAGTCAAAGCAAGTGTGATGTGAGTAGTTTACAAAATGCTTTTTTATGCTGGAGAGCACATTAGAGGAAAAATGAAATGGCTTTGCACATCATTTTATTGATCAATTATTCCTCACTACACAACCATGTGTGACGCACTGTACACTAGAGTTGGGGTACTCGAACTTGAACTTAGTCGAACTCGAGTCCAATTTTGAATGAACTCGGACTTGTCACGCACTCGGATGAATTTGTACTCGCACTTGGCACGGACTCGGACATTTTAGACTCGGGAAAATGTCCGAGTCCAGTCGAGTCCGGGCACTGGAGGACACATTATTCAAAAACGAAAAGAAACTACTTGTGTTGTGTCCGCTGCTTTAAGCATTGTAGCCAATCACAGACATGTATACGCGCATGAACGCAGTGAGCAAATCAGAGGCATTTTAGAGTCAACTTGCAGAGAATTCGCTCAAAATGTATGTTCAGAATCAGCACGAGCTTTATCCTTTTGCAAATCCCCTCACACAAAGTCTAGACGCGATATAAATGACAGATTCACTGTGCAGTGCGGATAACTTCAGTGTTTATGACAAGAGTTTTAGGGAGAGTGCAGAACGCGGTAAGTGATTGCTTAATGGGAGCGCTATTGACAATCTAAATAATAATTTTGTTTTTCGTGCTTCTAGAGCACCAGTGGTTACGTTCACAATGTAAATCAAAAACAGTCATAAATGCATTTAAATGTGGGAGTGAATCCGCTAAATTTTAGTCCTGTGAGTCATGAAATTGCGACGATTGACAGTAGCCATAGCAACATGAGAACGTGATAAACATAGCAACAGTTTGGCGACTAATAATTGTATGATTTTTGTTACATTTACACTTTAGTCATAAGTTTACATACACCTTTCAGAATCTCCAAAATGTATTTTTTTTCTTTTCTTTTTTATTAATAGGAAGGATCATAAAAACATTGTTTCTATTCAGTAGCCTACTGCACTGAAAAAGCTTTTTTCACACAACAGATGTTTAATGGCCTAGTCCACAAGACAAAATACAAGACAAATTACTTGATTTTAATATTGTGTGTCATTACCTGAATGACCCACAACTGTTTTTTTTTGTTTTTTTTTTGTAATGGTTGTTCATGAGGATCCTCCAGCTCCTGCACATTCTTTGCTTTTCCAGCATCTTCTGCATATTTGACTCCTTACTAGCAGTGACAGTAAGATCCATCTTTTCGCACTGGTGACAAGTGAGGGACTCATACACAAACATTACAAACCCTGCAAATATTTAGTGATGTTCAAGAAGGAAGCATCCGTTAAGGATGGAACTGGATGTAAATTGGTGTAAATTGTTAAAAAAATAATTAATTAATTTAGTCCTGCCCTTCAGAGGCTAAAAAAGATATTAGCATGTAAAACAAAATAATAAAAATGTAAACATCACCATCATCTTGCTCAAAATTATACCCCTGGCACTTAATGCGTCGTGTTGCATTCTTGAGCATTACCTTGCAAATACCTTTTTCTCTTTGCTCCTCAATATATTTTTCACTGTGTGAGAACATGTGGAGTGAGAGCGGAATGGCTTGTGGGACGTAGCAACAGTAACTAAGAGGGACGGGTCTTTGTAAAAAGTCAATTTCAAATCATTTAAATCTTTGTGGACTCGGCCGGACTCGACTCGGACTCGGATGTTAAGGACTCGGACTCAAGTCCGACTCGGCCCTCTTTGGACTCGGACTTGGACTCGAACTCGATTGTTAAGGACTTGGACTTCGAACTCGGACTCGAACTAAAGGTGGATTCGAACCCCAACTCTACTGTACACTCTTGGAAGAAAAAGGTTCTATCAGCGCTACGTAATTGGAACCCCTAAAAGGTTCTATACAGAACCTTTTATAAGGATTCAATAATATGAACCCTTTATGGTTCTTTGTAACCAGGAAACAGGTCCTATATGGAACCTTTTGGGTTCATTCATTATCAT
Organism: Hybognathus amarus; assembly: GCA_030378365.1. Classification (NCBI taxonomy): domain Eukaryota; kingdom Metazoa; phylum Chordata; class Actinopteri; order Cypriniformes; family Leuciscidae; genus Hybognathus; species Hybognathus amarus. The sequence goes on along the minus strand of JAQIUQ010001898.1, from coordinate 16,191 downwards.
TTGTTTTGTACACACTCAAAAAAATGAACTAGGGAGGTTGTGCACTTTACATAATATATTTATATATAGTTTACTTATAATAATTGTGTTTTTTGACTTTACATGTTTTTTTATTAAGGTCTATGTAATTGTGTCTTGAACTTGACAGTACAAAATCCTAATGTGTTGTCTAAACACAAACCATTTATGTGAAGTAAAAAAAAGTGTACATCCAGAGGGTGGCAGTATAGTGCGAGCCGACTGCCATTTTGCCCGAACTTAATATTATTGTGTTCAATCTGCTTAAATCTACAAACAACCTAAGTTTACTTAATCCGTTTGTGTTGGATTACATGATTGATTCGTGTTGCCTTAATTGAAACTGTGCAGTGCTTTCAGTTCCCAGCATGCTTTGCATATGGTTGAATTAAGAGAGAATAAATGTTAAAATTAAGTGTTATTTTATGTTTTTTTTTATAAATTTAGAAAAGGGGAAGACTTGATAGTGTGTAATAGTGTTTAATGTTAAATTATATTGGAATTATTAAACCATTTAAATTACAGTGGGTTACCATTGTGGAGAAGAGTGGAGCATTTTGTTTGGCTGTCGACTGATTTCATTATTTTCAATTGCTTTGAATGAAGGAGCATGTAAATCTTAGCATTCAAGATGCTAATATGTGCTTCTGCTAGCAAATAGCTAGCTAAAGTCTATCAATTTAATTAAATGTCACTGAATCAAATGAAATATAAATGGATGAATGAATATAATAAAATGCCTTTGAATCATGTCAGGAAGCCTTTAAAAATTCACGTTGAGACTACTTAAATTGGGTAATTTAAGATTACATAATTCTATTATGTTGAAGTTACATGAACAAATTATGTTTGTTTAACGTAATCCAGTTATGTGGAACCTGTTGACAAATTAAAATTAATTAAAGCCAACATATAATTTTTTTGAGTGTACTTTCTGGATTAAATATTTCAAATTATTGACAAATATTAAGACCCTAAAATGTATTTACACTGTAAAAAAACCCCTGTAATTTTTACAGAATAATGCTGGCAACTTTAGTTGCCAGAACAATTCTGTAAAAAATACATCAAAACCGTAATCACTTTTACAATAATAAACCATAATCAACTTTACAGTAATAAACCGCATTTCATTTCCTGAAATCTGTTGATATAATAAATTGTATGATAATTTGATTTCTGTTTTTGTACCATGTAATACACTGACAACCATCAATCACCACAGCAGTGATTTAAGTTAAATGAGCAATCAAAGCTCATCACAAGTTGTCTTCCATTAGAAAATACATATCAGAAGCTGCACAGTGTCATTCACACAAACATTAAACACCATCATGGTATCACACATGAAATTTAAAAATGCAATAAACATTCATTTAACAACATTAAATATAACATAAAACCCTAATGTACATAACTGATTAGAAAAAAACAAGAAAATTATGAGGAAACAGTTATTTCAACAGAAAATGCATCAAATGTGAAGTGTGACGCAGGGAATTGTGGGAATGTCAATTTACGGTTTTTCACTGTAAATTATACAAGGAGTTGTTCTTTTTCACTTTCAAAAACTGTAAATTCAACAGTATTTTACAGTAAAAAAATATATCACGGTTATTTACCGTATATACAGAAACTTTTGTTGACCAACTAACGTTTTGCACTGTAGCATTTTTACAGTCTTTTACTGTTAAAATTACAATTATTTTTTACAGTGTATGAATGCATGTGAATGATCTCAAAATTCAAGATATGGGGGTTAGAAAATGTATATATTTATATCATTTTATGTAGTTAATCAATATCACACGAAGAGTGCCATTTCAGTTTTTCTCCTCCTAACATCAGCATGATTAAAATGTGATATCAAGTTACTACAACAGTTTAATAAACAATAGTTTAATTACAACTACAAAATGTTGCAGAATAATTTAATATATGAATGAATATTAAAGAACCTTTGATCCAAAAGGGATCTTTCTTGTCATTATAGAACCTTTTTTAGCATAAAAGCTTTCTTTAGAATTGAGTAAAGAACCCTATGCCTCATCTATAGAACCCCAATAACTTTTCTGTGATGTTGCTGCTACACCTAAAAATATAGATTCTTTATTGGCGCCTACTGACCCTTCAACATACATGGAATCTTTCCATTGCACAAATAATATTCTTTATAGTGGAAGAAGTTTCTTTATATTTTTAAAAAGTTGTTAACACTTTTAAAGGGATACTCCACTTTTTTTGGAAATAGGCTCATTTTACAACTCCCCCAGAGTTTAAACAGTTGAGTTTTACCATTTTTTGAATCCATTCAGACCGATTTTCTGATATTTAGGAAGAATATCTGTAACCAGACAGTTTCTGGTCTCATTGACTTCCATAGTATATTTCGGCTGAATGGATTCAAAAAAATGGTAAAACCAACTGTTAACTCTGGGGGATTGTAAAATGAGCCTATTTCAAAAAGTGGAAGTATCCCTTAAACTGTTCACAGAAAGGTTCTTTCGGGAAACCCAAAGGCTACTTCTATGGCGTCACTGTGAAAATTCCCATTTGGAACCTTTAATTTAAGAGTTTACAGGGACAGTCCTGCTTGTGGAGGAGGTTTAAAAAAATAATGTCAAGCTCTAAAGTATTTTATAGAAATTGTCAAAAAATATATATTTCAATTATTCTCTTGTTCTTAATCCTGAAAAAAGTTTTCATTTGGGGTTCTATGAAGCATAGGGTTTCTTTCCTCAACTCTAAATGAACTTTTATGCTAAAAATTCTATAATGACAAGAAAGTTTTTTATAGGCTATTATTCATTCATATATTACATTATTCTGCAACATTTTGTAGTTGTAATTAAGATATTGTTTATTAAACTGTTGTAGTAACTTAATGTCACATTTTAATCATGCTGATTTTTGGAGGATATAAACTGAAATGGCACTCTTTGATATAATTAATTACATTTTTAACCCCCATATCTTGAATTTTGTGATCATTTACATGCATTGCATTTTAGGGTTTTCAAATACGTGCACGCTTTTAGAAGCTTTTAAGGTTCTATATAGAACCTTAAGTCTCTAAGAGTGTATGCCATTAAAGAATGGACAGCTGGATAAGTCATAAGGCATTTGGAATATTGTTGTGGAAAATATAGTCTTTTGTGTTTTGTAGAATAAAGAAAGTCATACAGGCTAGAGTTACTTTAGGGTGAATAAATAATGAATTTTGCAGCTTAAAATATCTTTAAACCATGTTTTTTTTTTTTTTTTTTTTTTTTTAGCATAGTGACCAGCAAAGACAGGCTTATGAGTTTGTTGGAGCTAAAGTGTTTTGAAAATAGTTATTTTTGCAATTAGTCATGAACTTCTCATCACACAAATCTACAGTATCTTATTTTTTTAACCCTCAGGTGCTCTTCGTTTTCGGAGTCACACTTGTTATCTTCCCGGTCAAAAGTGACCGGACACCTAAAAATGAAACTTTCTCCATCCCAGTAAAACCAATGCAATTTGTTTTTGTTCTATAATATTTATTCTTTTTAATTTAGTATTTTGAGACAATTTAATTGTATTTATTAATATTTATGCAATATTTATGGTTTATTTTTGCCATGGAAAAATATATATATATTTTTTATATATATATACAGTATATATATATTTTTTTTTTCAAAAAAAATTTAATGCAGTATTTTAGTTTAATATAGAGTCTAGGCCTTCAGAAAAAAAAAATTTTGAAGAAAATTAGCACCATCTGGTTACAGTATAGAGAAAAAGCGTAGAATCATGGTGTAACCACTAGATATCATGTACAGCTCTCTATGGAGAGGCATGTGAATTCCCCAGCTGTTTATGAACACATTTTTTTTTGTTGTTGTTGGTGGATTTGAATATATAGTTGAAACAATCTCAAAAACTATTTCTTATAAAAATAATTTTACAAAAAACAAAAATTCACTTTTTTTCTTTTTTTTTTTTTTACAATTTCCCATTCATTTCCTATGGGGTCATTTTTGACCAAAGACCACAAGTGTGACTATTTTTTAAGACCACTTAGCATGCTCAGATCATGACCTAATTTTTTTTTTGTGTTCACATACATAATGCCATAAAAGTCACCAAGTTTCGTAACATTGCGATGAAGCTGTGATTTTTAAAAATTCAAAACATACTTTTTGTAATCAAAATTTATTGGTGTGTACGTGTATAAAAGTGTGTGTAGGGGTGGGTATGTCTGTTTTACACTCTTGATGTTTTAGAGTGTCACCCCTTCAATGCTGAGCAATTTGTAGATTGTATACACAAAAATTCTCAAAGTTTTTGTGTTTTTGTCAATTTCCCATTCATTTCCTATGGCCGGTCATTTTGACCGAAGAGCAAAAGTGTGACTATTTTTTTTACGACCACTTAGCCTGCTTGGATCATGACCTCAATTTTTTTTTTTTTTTGCGTTCACATACCCAATGCCATGAAAGTCACCAAGTTTCGTAACATTCCGATGAAGATAGAGATCCCTCCTAAAGCATTTACAAAAAGTATGCCTTTAGAATGACATATGGGTGATAACTGATTTTTGAATGACAGTTCAGTTTTATTATGGAAATCTTTAAATGGTGATAGCTCAAGCATCATCCCTTTCAAGGTCCGACCCTGCAGTCTTTTGTCCTCTCCCCTGAACTGAAAAATATAGTACAGGGTTTGTATAGTGTTACTGTTGCCCACAATGCACTTGGAGCTCCAACATCCTTCACAAAAGTATATGCAACGCTCTTACAGTCTTGAAAATTGTGTGCTCATATAAAGCTTTACATCTCTATCTTGGATTATAATTGTGTTATATTTAGTTTAAATTGCCTGATTTTTCTCCAACACTTGAGTGATGTTCTGTTAAACATTTCTGCCTCATCCGCTGTGCTCACATGTCTTCCCTCTTTTACTACATCTGATATGAGTGTGATGCCCTTTTAACGACCCTGGCAAGGCCCTGACTCTCAGCTCTTTTCACAGTAAACGACACGTATCACTGCTCTCAACACCTTCAACACCTCCACCCCATCAGCGTGTTGTAATAACCCCCATTATGGCTTCAGTGGCTGGGCCATCCTCCTGCAAGACTCCTAATGGTTAGCTATGAGAGAGGCCCTAATAAGCCGTTAATGGCGGGGTAATAAATAGCCTGACAATGGCTGGTGGGAGGAAAAGACAAGATAGAATGACAGCGCAGCATTAAACATAAAGGTGAGATGCCCGCTCTAAGTGTGAGTTAGTGCTGGGGGTGTTGCAGTACGGGTGGGGTTCAAGGACACCTCTGAGAGCGATGGAGACTGAGCAGGTGACGGGTGATTAGTTTGGTGGATGATAGGCAAGTGAGGTTTGGTAACATTTTGCATTATAGCCTATGAAGAAGACAATGGCATGGAATTTATAGAATATGAACTTTTATTGTCTCAATGAAGGACGTTGTGAGGGTTCTGCTATAGAAAGGAATCAGTGTGTGCAGGAAAATCTATGCGTTGTGCGTTTAAAAAAATTTACATTTTCAGAGCTGTTCAGTATGTCCGTTTTTTTTTTTTTTTTTTTTTTTAATTAAGAATATTTTCTCTTATTAAAAGGATCAATTTCTTGCATTGTTAATTTGTTCCAAACTATTGTGACCAACTTTTATATGGGAAACACAATGGAAAATGTTTGTCCGAATGTCCAAGCTGATCTTTTTTATACAGTATGATGTAGGTAATTTATATTGAATGAAATATGAACTTAACATGGACCAAAGACATGAAAACAGGACATGATGTCTTAAAGGGATAGTTCACTTTGAAATTATTTTTTATATGTTTTAGATTACCTCAAGTGCATCCAAGATGTAGGTGTTTTTATTCTCCGCAGTAGTTTCAATTTTTATATTTTTAGGTCAAACTGTTTGTGTCTATCAGTCATATAATGGAGGTCTATGGGGTCCACCTCAAAGAGCATACACACAGAAGTCCAATTTGAACATGATTCAACGACTCGTAAATGACACGAAACGAGTGGTTTGTGTGAGAAAACGGACAGTATTTATATTGTTTTTACCTCTTGTTACCACAGCCACAAAGCGCCTGTGCCCTCAGATCACTTGGACGTGGCTGTGGTTACACGAGGTAAAACGATATGAGATACTGTTCGTTTTCTCACACAAACCACTCATTTTCGTGTCTTAGGCCATCAATGTGTACTTACATTTACGAGTCATTAAATCATGAAACTACTATAAAAATTTAAACTACTGTGGAAACAAAGACACCTACATCTTGGATGCCCTTGAGGTAAGCCAAAACATATCAAAAATTAATTTCAAAGTGAACTATCCCTTAAGTTGCATGTACACTACCGATCAAAGGTTTTAGTTAGGTAAGATTTTTTTATGTTTTTAAATGAAGTCTCTTCTGCTCACCAAGGCTGCTTTATTTGATAAAAAAAAAGACAAACAGTAATATTGTGAAATATTATGACAATTTAAAATGACTGTTTTCTATTTTAATATATTTTAAAATGTAATTTGAAAGCTGAATTTTCAACATCATTACTGTTGCTGATTACACATCAGTTTTCAGTGTCACATGATCCTTCAGAAATCATTCTAATATGCTGATTTTATGCTCAAAAAACATAAATTATTATTTTCAATGTTGAAAACAGTCGTGTACCATTTTTCCCCCAAAATTCTATGATGAATAGAAAGTTCAAAAGAACAGCATTTATTTAAAATATAATCTTTTCTAACATTATAAATGTCTTTACTGTAACTTTTGATCAATTTAACTCATCCTTGATGAATAAAAGTATTTTCTAATTTCTTTCCCCAAAAAATAAAAAATAAATTCTTACTGACCCCAAACTTTTGAATGGTAGTGTTTAATGTTACAAAAGCTTTCCATTTCAGATCAATTCTGTTCTTTTGAACTTTCTATTCATCAAAGAATCCTGAAATAAAAATGTAAAAAAAAACTGTTTTCAACATGGATAATAATCATAAATGTTTCTTGAGCATCATATTATAATAATTTCTGTAGGATCATGTGACACTGAAGACTGGAGTAATGATGCTGTAAATTCAGCTTTGATCACATGAATAAATTACACTTCACTATGTATATTCACATAGAAAACCGCTGTTTTAAATTGTAATAATATTTCACAATATTACTGTTTTTTTGTATTTTTTTATCAAATAATTGCAGCCTAGGTGAGCAGAAGAGACTTCTTATAAAAACATAACAAATCTTACCGAATCTAAAACTTTTAACCAATTGTGTACATCATAAAATCCGAACTCAATCAGGTTGTGAACATATTTCTATGACTTTAGGTCTGCTTTCTTTAGGTTCTGTGTTACAATTTTTATTGTGAACACTAACCGGACTAGCTAACAGGAGTAAATGTTTTTGCTTTTTTTTGTCCGGACAAAAAGAACCAAGTGAACCGAACTACAAGTGTGAGCACACCCTAACAGTATCATACAGGTTGTCCATACAATTAATGAGCTATATTCCAAGTCTAATGAATGTTTAATATATTTATATCATAAACTGTGTGAAGAGAACAGACCAAAATGAACTCAAAATCAATTTCCATATCTTTCCCATTTTCATTACAGTTCTATTTTATTTATTTATTTATTTATTTAGTTTGTTAGTGAAAACTAGTAATTTAAATTTAATACAGTTTATCCACATAGATTTCACAGCAGTTTCAAGTTGTTCAAATTAATTTGTTGTGTTGACCAAATAGAAAGCTGCTTAGTTTAAAAGTAAATTCTGTGTGACCTATGCTTCATTTGTCACTCACTACACTATTGACAATTAAACTTTTTTTGTCCACAAAATTTCACTAATTTCACTATGCTGATAAAATTTAATTTTTTGTCTGGATAATTTTGTTTAAATCTATCTATAACTGTAAGCACACCAACTATTGTCTTTTATTGACAGCGTCATCTGATCTCTTGGGCATTATGTAGTAGTAAAGATTAGTGTTGTCACGATACCAAAATTATTGTTTCGAATACCGATACCTAGTCAAGTATTGCGATTTCGATACTTTTCGATACTTTTCCTGAAAAGGAAAGTATTTCTTACAAAGCGTTTCACATGCACCTCCTTTGCATAGGTCTGTGCTCTTTAATGCTGTAATAACCTAATATAAATAAATCACTGACATGCACATGCTCTGATTATAATCATATAGCCGATAGATCATTTTGCTGATGTTTTGTATCCTTTATTTTAGCAGCTTGCAAATTATTTATGCTATCTATGAAAGTTGGGGGGAAAGTTGTACACCTAATACAAAAATAAATTAAACATCTCCAGTTAACTAGCAGATAATTCATTTAGTTCGCTATTAAATAAGAGATCTAGCGCTAAAATCTGTTGTTGTTTTTTTTAATCAAGCAGAGCGCTCTTTTCGCTGCTATCATCAGTTGCATGGATACAGTAGGTGCGTTCCATTCGACAGGGTCCCTACACAATTGTTCACTGCTCCCTACTCCCTTAACACGGTATATCGGTTGGAAGGGGACTTCCCTGACTTCCTGTGAAGTGATGTATCAATGTTCCCTTATTCCCTATGCCATTTGCAGTGCCCTTCAAACTGAACATGTTTGTTTCCCTTCGAATTGGAATCTCACTTAAGATGGCAAAGTGCCCTGTGAAGTCCACTTCGCAGTCCACTTACGGTCGAATGGAACGCACCTAGTGTCTTTTGCGGCTCGTCGCAGTCGCGCACGTCTTTACACGGTCTTCACACGTCTTCACACGCTTCAAACTCATCGCCGTTGCAGAGACTATTGTGTACAGGCCGCTGGATTGTGTTGCTAATAACTTGCAATGTATAACTATCAGACCGGCCCTCGCGCCTGGAAACACTACCGGCCACCGGGAAGAGATCCGACTCTCCGGATTGCCACTCCGCTACTGACAGGCGGCCACTGTATCACGTGTGCTCTGCTCGCACATGTAGCTGTCTCGACGGTAGTGTTTGTCTCATGACAGCTTCTTTGCTGCGTGCGTGAGGAGAAACACAGACGTTGATATAGGGAGGAGACTGGAAGCGTGCGTGCACACACCAACATGAAATACGTCTCTTACAGAGATCTGGAACGCGTGTCATTCATGAAAGTATCAGAGACTAATAAATTTAGGTCTAGTGAGGGTTTTAGATTCCGAGTCTCGCGATACTTTTGAAGTATCAGGATGCACCAATGCAACACTAGTAAAGATGTGCATTATGTAATTTAGTTACTTTACAAATCCTATGCCAATGAAGCATTTATTACAGTAATTCCATCATGATGGAAATGGATGTCATTGAAATGTTTATTGTTAATCTCGGAGTTGTAAAGTGATACAGATGCTACTATATGACTCGCATAGGTCATTCCAGTACACATGTGTTACTTGTGTGCTGCATGTGGCGCTTAATGCACAGGTCTTATACATAATGCAGTATGTTTGGAGTTATTTTACTGACAGGCTGATGTGCTTGTATGAGGGGGAGCGGATCTCAGTGGAGTGGATCTCCATGCATTCATGTAGCCGTTTTCCCAGTTCTGCCTCACAGTCTCCCTCTGGACCCCATTAATGAAGAGCCAAGATGCTGGTATGACACTCACCCATGAAAAAAAAAAAAGTGCACACACATACATCACAAATGCATGAATTCCAAGGCACTCCTTAACTCACCTCATGGGGTCTGTTTCTGCATCTATATAGTTGCGAAATTATGAAATTACACACACACACAAAAGAAAAAACAGATTTCACGGACGATCAATGTATGTGCCTGATTAAGTGGAGAGAGAATGAGAGAATAAGGTTGTTGGCATGTTCTCGGCTTGATGATAACAAAGTGACAATATGGTGTAAGAATCCAGAGGCAATATTGTTGCAATTATTGGGGCTCCTTTTCTTTATTTCTCCCCTCCCTCCATCGCCTTCCCACTCAATCTTCCTGGAGCTTTCATAGCTGGGGCTAATGCCTTCCTGATCCCACTCCCCAATGCCTTTTCTGTCAGGAGGAGAGACCATTTGAGAGCACACACAAAAGTATTTGTCGAAGTGTCTGGAAATACCGCAGCCCTCTTCTCCGCGGCCCATTCTTCAGTCCTAATGCGGAACGTCCCCTGGGTGATGGCTTTGGCAGCCTGCAGAAATGCGGGAGAAGCCACGCTGGAGGATGAGGGTCATTGGCAGGTTCCCAGGAGAAAGCTTGTGCCCCAGCAATGTTCATCTGTGCTGCCAACTGAGAGGAAACTACGGCCTCTGTGGGATCGGTGTAGATTGCGAGGCCACGAGCTCACAGCCCCCCTGGGGTCAGAATGCACATTCACAAAGTCTTTATTACTTCATTTTATTTGAGAAAGGTGCAATCTCGGATTCCAAGTGTTACATATTTCTTGGAATGTCCTTAAAGAAAACGTTACAACTGTTACAATATATATTTTTTAAAAACGCATCTCACTGGAAAACTGAATATGATGTTAGAATTAAAAAAGACCAGTTTGGAGGTCAGAGGTTTTTGGTTGGTTTGCATGGTCCAGTTAGTTCCCCAGGAGTTCATCCATGCGACCAGGAAGTTGAAGTCTCACGGGAGCTGCCATCTCGTTGTGCAGCAGAACTTCACCTGCGTTAGCATTTCCATCGACTCCATTCATTTCAGCGTCAGCTTTTGAGCAGCGGAGATAACTTTACATCTCGCGCGTTTTTGAAGACCCATTTGTCCTGTTGTACCTTCTACAAGAAACACGACAATGTACAAGATGCTACCATTACCTTGTAGCTTTTTTATGTTCTATGGCCCCGATGGGAAGCGCAGGTTTTGCGGGGTCAGGCACCAGACGCAGCGCGTCACGCAGCGCCACGTCTTTAAAATTCGAACACATTATTCTCTGAGTGTACACACACCGGCAGCGCCATTCGCGTGTGTCCGTGGCAGCCCAGCGACGGCTCAGGACCGTGTTCAAAACCCTGCAGCGCCACAGAGCGCCATTTTACATAGTTTTATGTGGAATTTAAATTATTTTTGTCTCGAATCGTTGCTGATGGGTCCTGACTTCGCCCTAACCTGCAATATACATTTCGTTTTGCATTCATTTACAGAAATCAGCTGCTTGAATGACAATTGCTTATGTTATTGGATTTTTCAGGTGAGATTCTCAATTCATTCAGTTAACGGATGCTCTGAGGGTAAACTTTTCAGACTGCAGACTCAGCAACGATTGTATTTAATTGTGCAGTACAATGATTGCATAGAACCAGACATTATCTTCATCTCCTGTCATTAAACATTACAATATTGCTTGGCCATACACTGATGAGAAAGTGCGCGTCCGATGTGCGAGTCCTTGAGTTGTCCTGAGACGCGACGCGGCGACTGCCGCGTCCGGTGTGCGACCCCCTTTAGTGAAAGTATGCTAACGATTGCGTCATACCCAAGCGACTCTCTGTCGCACAGTAGAGAGATTACCGTATGGACAGGAGAAGAAGCTTGCGCGCAATCGGGGAAACGATGGAGGCAAAATGACAAAATAATTATCAGTAAAAATAGAATACCTAGCAGAATTGTCTCCTTCGCCTAACTCATGGACAGCTCCTACTCATACTCTCCGCCTCTGCATGTTTTCGGAAGGGAACGAATTCAGATTTCTCATGCCACAGCCACTAGAAGACAGACGGTTTGCTCACGTCACATCTATGTCGGCAAGCTCCCCTTAAGTCTGCGCGTCAGGGACGGAAGTGCTAAAAAATCGCCAGAAGCGGGCTTCGAATTCATTCTCAATGGAGTTCCCAATGAGATCACTGTGTCCATTTCTTTTACTGTCTATGGTTAGTCCCTGCTGTAGATACCATATACACTATCATTCAAAAGTTTGGAGTCGGTTCGATTTTTTTAATGTTTTTGAAAAAAGTCTCTTAAGCCCCTTTCACACAGCATGTTGATCCCGGAAATTGCCAGAACGCCATCTATGTGAATGCAAATACGACCCGGGATTAATACCAGCATCGATGCCGGGTTGGGGACCTAGTAACATTGCCGGGATCAGTCCCAAATGCGCTGTGTGAACAAAAGCCAGGACCAATGCCGTAAGGGGGTGTGTCATAGTGATGACGCTCAGTGCCATCGCGCGTAGCTCTGTTGTCTTATAAGAGACAACAGAGTCGCGCGAATGGCACGAGCGAGGACGTGTAGCGATACGTTCTTATAGAAGAAAGTTTGTGTTCGTCATCAACAAAGAAAGGCTAACAAATGTCTGCAAACTGGAACGAAGCAGAGACCAGGCGCTTCTCACTATCCGCGCTGATGCTGAGATCGTTCACCAGCTTTGTGGAACGGCTGTGGGCGTGTACATGTTTTCAACGCGTACGTTACACGTCTCATCGTGACGTCATGTGCTTTTCTGGGATATTTACGGGTTGTGTGTGTGTATGCACTCACAGATCACAGCCGGCACCAGCCGCGAGCGCTGATGAGGGGGCGATCTGAAAACTGAGGGGCTTTTACATTGAACGCACGTCACCACTTTCTCGGGGGCTCCCCACTACTTTTGAAACATCTCTTGCGGTACAGGATAAACCCATAAAAAATGGATTAGGCTCAAACATCTTCAGTTAACTAGCAGAGCATTCATTTTGTTCGTTTGTCAAATTAAGAGTCGTTATAGTGCTGAAAAGTTTTTTTTTTATAAATCAATAAAAGTGCTCGTTTCGAATCAGTGAAAGCGGATAGTGTTATCTTGTGGCTCGACGCTGTCTCCCACGGGGCACACGCTTCAATCAGTTGCGGAACTAACCCAGGTGAAAAAGAAAGTTCACTAAAATACATTTTATTAAGTGCACTTAGTAAAGCCAAAAGTGCTCCTTGGGTTGATAGTGAGTTAAGGACCTTAATGTCTCAAAGGGAAGAGGCTAAAAAGGTTGCGGTTCTTTCTGACTCTCTTAAGGACAGAAAATTGTATTGCATTTTAAGGAATCAAGTAACCAAGATGAATAGAGTGAAAAAGAAAGAATATTTTAAGAAGATAATTGACGATGGTGGTACAGATAGTAAGAGAATGTGGAATGTACTCAATGAAATCATGGGGAAAAAATCTACTTGTACTTCTTTTGTTGAATTGAATGGAGATTATTTGACTAAGCCAATACAGATTGCAAATTATTTTAATGATTATTTTGTTAAAAAGGTTTCTAATTTTAGAGAGACAATGAATTACACTGTTGATTACAACCCAGTTGAGCTAATTGAAAGGTGTATTATGAAAGATAAAATGTGTAGTTTTGAATTTCATCAGGTTAATGTTGTGCAGGTGGAAATGTTTGTTGAGATCTTTGACTGTTGGTGGGTCTGCTGGCACAGACAACTTGGATAGTTGGCTGTTGAAGTTATCAGCTGGACATATTTCTAAACCAATTTGTCATATTTTCGAACAGATGTTTGATTAGTGGTGTGTGTCCAAAACTTTGGAAGGAGGGTAAGATAATCCCTTTACCCAAAGACAAGAAATCAACTTTCTGTGGTCCAAATAGTAGGCCTATTAGCATCTTGCCTATTCTAAGTAAATTATTGGAAAAAATTGTATTTGAGCAAGTGCAAGATTACTTTTCTAATAATGAATTGACTACGATGTTTCAGCATGCTTATAGGTATGGTCATTCCACCTGCACTGCAATGACACAAATGTCGGATAGCTGGCTAACATCAATTAATAACTCAATGTTAGTGGGTACAGTATTACTAGACTTCAGTGCTGCCTTTGATGTGATTGACCATGACATTTTGATTTCTAAACTTATTAGTTTAATGGTTTTAGTTTCTCAGCAATCAAGTGGTTTAAGAGCTATTTGTTCGAAGAGGTCCCAAAAGAGTTTATTTTAATGGTGCATTATCTGAGTAGCAAGTCCTTGGATTGTGGTGTTCCTCAAGGAAGTTGCCTTGGACCTTTGTTATTTTCAATTTTTACAAATGATATGCCGTATATACTCAATAAGGCTACATTGACCATGTTTGCTGATGATTCTACTCTTTATTATGCAGCCCCTACATGTTTGGAGCTTAATCAGGTTTTGTCTCACGAGATTAGCAAATTGTATAATTGGATCAGAAACCAATAAAACTTGTTCTAAATATTTCAAAAACTGTGAGTATAATATTTGGTTCTAAGCATAGATTAGCATATAATCCTAAAATTGAAATACAAGTAAATGGTCAAAATGTACAGCAAGTAAAAAAGGTGAAGCTTTTGGGACTTTGGCTGGTTATTTCCACATTGTCATGGTCGGATCACATCAACAAAGTTGTTGCTAAAATGGGTAGAGCTGTTGCAGTAATGCGTAAATGTGTACCGTTTTTAAATTTACAGTTGCTTAGTCGTGTTGCTTGTACATTGGTTTTGTGTCATTTGGATTACTGTTCTGTTGTATGGTCGGCTGCATCAAGCAGTCATTTAAAAAAATTACAAGTGGCGCAAAATAAGGCTGGCAAGACTGGTTCTTGGTTGTTCTTCGAGAACTAGTGTTGCAGAGATGCATGAACGTCTTGCTTGGCTGGTGGTGAAGGACAGACTATCTGTTAATATGTTAGTATATTTTCATAGAATTATTAATACTCGGATTCCTACATTTCTTTTATGATAAAATAATTTATTGTTCTGATATACATTCACATTACACAAGAGGGGTAAATAGCCGACAGATTTCTTTACCCCAACCTAAATCTGACCATATGAAGAGGACAGTGTTTTATAGGTCAATTGTATTTTGGAACAATCTTCCAGTTGGAGTTTGTGAAATCAAGGGAAAAACTGGCTTTAAAAAAGACTTAGATTGTATTTGTTTTCACTATTATAATATTGTTTGGATTGGTTGATTGAGGTTGTATTATGTGATGTTGTTCTCTTATTATTTTTTACCTTAATTAATACTTTTTGTATTGTTACTTTGCTTTTTTTATTATTATATACATGTGTATTTTGTATATGAAATATTTGTGAGTAATTGTGATTTTAATTATTGCCTTTTGATATTTTGTTTGGACCCCAGGAAGACTAGCTGTCGTCTCAGGCGTCAGCTAATGGGGATCCTTTTAAATAAACAAAACAAATAGTACACTTCCATAATGCACTTAAAGTGCTCTATTTTCACGCACTTATTTTGTACTTAATATATTAAAACAGCTTATCTTTAGTACTGCTTAATAATAAGACGACACGTTTTACATGTTAGAAACACATGATTGTGTAATTGTGTAAGTAGTTACATTTTGCTCTATTCTTCTCCCAGTTCATCAGCCACTTACTTTCATGTATTTCGTGATTAGTGGAGAAATTGACGTGTTGTAAATCCAAAATCCAACAGATCCGATTCTGAACATACAGCTCTAACTAACGCGATCGTTATAAATGTGTTTAAACAACAAAACACATCCACTTGCACATATTTGACAATCGGAATATCAGTGTTTCATGCTATAGCTAATACATTTGTGAATATTTTGAATAAAAAAGGAAAAATGACATAAAAGCAGATCATCGTTTATTCAGCTGTGTTGTGATTGCGCTCTGTCAGGTGACAAGCAATGACAGCGTCACCGTGGAAACATTAAAGTGAAAGGTTCTAAATAACAGTCGCCTTGAAAAACTCACGCTGGGGGTCAGATGGAATTTTTTTAACTTACGTGTGGAAGGGTTGACTACAATATTATTAATTTAGCTTAATATTCACAAAAATAAGGAAATGTGAAAATGTAATTGGCAAAATGGGATTTTTAAATAACATATTTTATCAGTAAAATCCCGTTTACATTCATTGTGATCTGAGGGGGGCGTGAGAGTCCCATAGAGGGGGCGTCGCCCCTTCACGCCCCCGTGGCGCCGGCCCTGTCACAGATCCCGGCAAATCACTGGCTAGTGTGAATGAACCGAAATCAAACAATCCCAGGGCAAATGCTGGGTTACATTATCCGTGTATTTTCCGGAATCTCTGTGTGAAAGGGTTCTTATGCTCATCAAGGCTGGATTTCTTTGATTTAAAAAAAAAGAAAAAGTAAAAATGTCTGTATTCATTACTCTAGTTTTCAGTGTCACATGATCCTTTAGAAATCAAATGGGCCTGTTTACACCTGGTCACTTCATGCATTTTCTAT